>RYFJ01002581.1:0-255483 GCA_003991445.1 Oryza meyeriana var. granulata
TGCACTACTTTCAAGCACATCCAAGTCACGGTGGTCACAGCGTTTCCACTCGGGGATGTCCTTCATAATCGCGAGGCCCACCGGCCGGATCGCTAGAATGGGCACTCGAGCTGATGGCGTTTGACATCACCTTTCAGCCAGGCGACAGCTATCAAATCTCAAGCTCTAGCCGAACGTTCATGGCCGAGTGGACAGAAGTTCAACTCCCAACCACCAACAACAAGCTAGAGTACTGGACAATGTACTTCGACGGTTCCCCTACGGATCGGCGGTGCCGGGGCTGGAGTCATACTGACATCCCCACTGGCGAAAAGTTTTGAAGTACGTACCTACAAATCCACTTCCCTGGCTCCCACAACGTCCGCCGAGTACGAGGCTCTTGTTCACGGGGGCTCCGCATCGCACAATTCACTCGGCATACGTCGTCGACTGGTTGTGCGCGGAGACTCACCAACTCGTGGGGTCAACCAAGTCATGAAAGACTGTGGACCTGTTCGACGACACAATGGCGGCATACTGCAGCAAGAGGTCCGCAAGTTGGAAAACAAGTTCGACGGGCTGGAAAATTCACACACGTCCTTCATCAGTACAACGGACGCGGCAGATTGAGCTGGCAAACATGGGATCAAAGCGAGAAGCGGTTCCGACTGGAATCTTTGTCGAGAAGAGCCACTTATGGAGCCATCAGTCAACAGAAGAAACCAGGGCACAAGAGCAGTCAGGAGGCGAGCCTACCCCGACCACTGACGAAGTGTGCACATATGTAAGACTGGAGGGGTCCTGTTCTCAAATTCCTCTGGACGATGAACTCCCCAGAAGATCGCAGTCAAAGCCCGAGCAGATCAAGCGTCGAAGCAAAAGCTTCCTGCTAGTCGGAGAAGACCTGTACGCGAAGGAGCGCATCCGGTGTCCTCATGCGCTGTGTCACCACCGAGGAACACAAAGGCACACGCAGCCAGATCCTGACATCAATCACCTGGCATATGTGGCAAACCACGCTGCATCCAGGACGTTAGTTCGGAAAGGCTTACGGCAGGGATTTCTTCTGGCCCACCGCAGTCACAGACGCCAAAGACATCGTTCGCAAGTGCGAGGGTTGCAGTTCTTCACAAGACGACAAATCTCCCCGCCCAGGAACTCCAGACTATCCCTATCTCCTGGCCATACGCAGTTATGGGGCGCTCGACATGGTCGGGCCATTCAAGAAGAGGCGCACAGGAGGGTTCACGCTTTATTGTATGTTCTGTCGCATGCTACGTAGTTATACGAATTATTTATAATTCACCAAGTGCATGGATTGAGGCTAAACCCGTCGCAACAATCACAGCGGCACGAGCAAAGGACTTCATCCTGAGTTATACTATACCGGTTTGGGGTCTAACCGCATATAACCGATAACGGCACTCAGTTCGCCACGGCGGCCCTATTCCAAGATTTCTTCGACGACTTCGGCATCAAGATCTGCTATGCATCTGTGGCACCACCCGCGGAGCAACGGGCAGGTTGAGTGAGCCACAAATGGTTCTTACAAGGCATCAGGCAGGATATACGACCGACTACAACCATATGCGGGTCGGTTGGGTACAAGAACTAGCCATCCATTCTCTGGTCTCTCAGAAGCCACGGTTAGTCGGGCAACAGGGCAATCCCCTTTCTTCCTGGTCTACGGCACCCGAGGCCATGCTACCGACAGAGATACAGTTCGGTCTCCGCGAGTCCGGGCTTACTCCGAAAGACGACTCCAAACGGGGGGGGGCACCCCGAACTGATCGAATTAGATCAGTGGAAGAACCAAGAGAACGCCCGCAACAATCCAGGTCGGCAAGGTATCTTCAAGGCCTGCGTCGCTACCTAACAATCGCAATGTCCATGGCCGCGCCTTTTTGGTCGGGGATCTCGTTTCTAAGGAAGATACAAACCACCCAAGACAGGCACAAACTATCCCATCTGGGAAGGGCCGTTCATTATAGCCGAGGTCACGGCTGGCCAGGCGCCTACCGACTGAAGACCAAAAGACGGCGTCCTCATCACCAACTCATGGAATATAGAACAGCTACGTCCTTCTTATACTGAGTTTTACATTTTCCATGTGTACAGTTTTTCCCTGACTCACTACGCCGCTTGTTCCCAAATCGAGTAGTGAGTCGGGGGCTGCATGTATATATGTGTTGCTGTCAATAAACATACAAGGCTTATTTCACCCCGGTTATGAAGCCTTGCCACGACTGATGCGTTCGCACGCGAGTATAGCATCTTACTCCGAATCGTTTTTTATCAAGTTCTATTCGAACTAACTCGGTGCATGCTACATGGTCGGGTAAAGCTAAATGACAACCGGCCGAAATAATAAGCTTGGCGGCACGACACATATATTTACACATGATCGTATATGAAAGCATATATATACACCGACTACAAAATGTATTGCCTTTACCAGACCCAGGTCTCGGGTAATCGCTTTCAGCAGTCGGCTTCGTGTGAGATCAGCTCCAGCGCTTCCTCGGAGCGTCGTCTTCCTCGGAAAATCCCTCCCGATGGCCTCAATGTCCTCCCACCCACCCCCCCCCCCCCGCCCGCCGCGCCCCCCCCGCCGCCCCCCCCCCACCACGCCCCCCGCCCCCCCCCTCCCACTCCTCGGGTAGATGGGACTTGGTCATTCTAGGGTCTGGGCCACGCCGGTGGCAATGAACCCGCTCGTCTGAGTACCTTTTCAGGGGCACTTGGCGCGTCTCGAGACGCCCCATTATTTGAGGAAATTCTGCTACGAAGCTGGTCCCACTGTGGCGGGAGATCTAAAAGGTCAAGGAGCCCTTTTCACGGACCCGACGAGGGCCTCCCGTGACTCCTGATTGACCTTATCTCCTCCGTGTAGAACCGACAGTATTGAAGACAAACAGAGGTTACTGGCACTGGAGACGTTGGTTGCTCTCATGTGCCCAGAGACTCGGCCGGCAAGTAAGCTTGTCAGATTCGCTACACATCAGGCCCGTGACTAATGTATTGGCTGAGATCACAGTCGGTGAGAACAGGACTTACTTTCGGTAGTCGGCCTCACCACCCGGCACGGTCCTTCTCCAGTTTTCGGCTTCTCCTTTACCCGAGCTTGACGACGGCCTTTCTCCAACTCGGACTTCTCCCGGTCAAGCTCGGTGTTATGGCCTTTTGTCAGGTCGGCCTTGACCCTTTCAAGCTCGCCTTGGCTTCTTCGGCTCCTTCAGCTGGCGACTCCCTCCGCTCGGGGTCTTTAACCGCGCTTCGAGGTCTGCACCACAGATTAGCAAGAGCTCAATCGTGCAGTCTGACACCACCGAGCAGTCGGGATCGACGTAGCTGGATGAATACATCAACGGTCCAGTCGGCAAGATATGCTCGAGGATTTTACCTCAGATCTTCTCGGCTAGGGCCATGTCTCTCTGCCCTGAGCCTGATCAGCGCGTTCTTCAGCCAGGAACCATCCTCCTCGTGTGACGTGCCTCATCTCGGCCTTCAATGCCCGGAGTTGTTACAATCCGTGAGGTGGGGAGCCATCTCGACCAGGATCTCCGTATCGCCTTGTTGCGGTCGACGAACTTCTGCTCGGGACAAGGAACAAAAACCGAACGACAGAGTCAAAACATCAGCAAGAAGATTGCTGGGGCTTCACTACAAGAATCATACCGGACCCTTGGACCTGTTGATGGCGGCACGAAGCAGGCTCTGCGCTCTCTCCTTGCGAGCGACTTCATCGAGCCAGAAGCTTTTCATAGTGCCGTCGCGAGTGGTCACGTGAAGGTCCGGGGCATCACATGTGGGGGAGCTTCGATCCGAGGGCAAAATGCCGGGATCTCCGGCGGCGGCAACGGCGACGATGGCGGATGACGATAACCATGGATTAGGCGACGGGTCCTGGCCTTCGGCACCGCCTTCCCTACAACATCGGGGGACCGGCTCGGGGGTTCCGTCCACCGCTTCCGCGACGTACCGGTGCCATCGGGGGCTTGGGGCCTCAGTTTCAATAGCCACCTCTTGGTCGAGTGGCGGTAGTGGCCTGTAGTCGGAGCCACCTCGTCTCAGCGACCGGGCTGGCCGCCGGCTAGCAGTGTGTTGTCTGCTGCCGCTGGCTCGGCTGGGGCGGACTCATCAAGTGGAGCAGATGGGTCAACCTTTTTGAGGTCGATATCGGCCCGCCTTCCTGCACAACGAAGCAAGACATCAGGACTGTATTTTAACATTTACAACGACTCAGAAGGCCCGGAGTTAGCGCACCTCTTGGAGAAAACTTCAGCTTCCTGCCAGCCTGCTCGCTCCCCGACGAAGCGCTAGCATCAGCACTTGCCCCGGTCGGTGTGTCATCGATGGCAGAGGCATATCAGCCTGAGTCGGCCTCAGACTCTGGTATGGTTGGTTCGGTTCCTTCGCCCCAATCGGCTCTCTGCTGTGGTTGGCCCTTGGCGGCGCTGTTGCTGAGTACCGACAACGTCGAGCCAAGCCTGCTGATCTCAGCCTGGGACTCGACACGCTGTGGGCGTTGTGGTAGCGCTGTCCCTTTATCTTCAAGCTGCCACTCAGGCGCGCGCTGTCATGGCCCCTCGCCCCGATATAAAATCGGCTTCTTCCCGCTCTCTTGGAGTCGGGTTGGGCATCAGAAGGGACTCCTCGGCCTCTTTCCTCGACGCGACCGCAGGACAATGGACGAGAGTCTTCATCAAATTCCTCATGCCACTACAAGCAAGTCGACAAGATACCATCACGCAAGGTTGAACAATCACCGTTCCACAAGCGTTCACCACAGAAGAAGGTAGAAGGTTACCTTGGTCCGCGGCCGGATGAAGCTATAGGCGGCAACTCGGCGGTTATCATCTTCGGTGGCAACGCCCCTTCAGAGAAGTAGCCAAACAAGGTATCGGTCACTGCCCCCCCATTTGTCCGCGTCTCGCTGCTCACGTTCCCGTCGGGATCGTGTTTACCTTTGAAGGCCAGCCGAAAGCGCTTCTCAACTTCAGCGGCTGGACGCGCCTCGTCAGGAAACGACGAGCCACCCAGGGCCCCCCGTCAAGCCGGCCCTCTTAAGGTCATCTATCTTCGTCAGCAATATATGTGCTGGCCCAGTTCTTTCAAAGGTTGGCTCCGAAGACCAGCTTGGCAACACCGCCGGCGGCATACCAGTAAACGGGCGCAAGGAAGGAGATTAGATGGCGCAGTAAACCACTCCTTGTGCCAGCCCTTCAGAGAAGATTTCAAGGGCAAATCGATATATGTTTTCTCCCATCACTTCTTAGTTGAAGACCAGCCCCCCCAATCACAACTGATATTACTCTTGGAAGGCTGGGCTTGACATGGAACAAGTGTCGGAAGAGGATGAAATGGGGCTCAACACCCAGAAAGCACTCGCAAAGAGTAACGAATATGGAGATCTGAAGGATCGAGTTGGGATTAAATGCACAATCCAGCCCATAGAAATCAAGGATGCAGCGGAAGAAATCAGACGACGGAAGACACAAGCCCCGATCGAAGAAAGAGGCGAAAACTACGTTTTCACCAGGCCGGGGGTTGGGGCTCGACTCATCCCCTCGCCGACCGCCAACGGATCACTTCTTGGCTGGGCAACTTCACTCGCTCTCCGCCGTCTCAGCTTCACCGAGCGCAATCCGAGATCGGTCCAAGAACTCCCTGGCGCAACCCGCAGGATTCATCGCCTTCGGCATGACTGGAGGTGTTGAGATTTGGGGGAAAGCAAATCGGGGGCTTGGAATAAACGAAGAGGATTGGAAATCGCCCGAGTCCGGGTGGGGAACGGCTTGCTGCTTAACCCTAGCCGGGCGGGAGGCGAAAGCTTAGGCGCGAAGATGGAAGACGAAGAGATTGGCTGCTTTGGGGAAGACGATGGAATCTTTTTCTCTCTTCCCATCCTTTTATAGCCTGAACCGACTAGATGGGCCCAGGCCTGCACAGTTGGTATTGGGCCGACAAGACATGAGTTCCTACAGTAGCATGCTCCATGTGGGCCGCTCGCAGGCTGAGTTGCAATTAGCGCTGGCGGTGCTACCCACAGGAATCGATGAGGTAAACAGATATGCTTCATGAAAGCCTTACTGCTAAACATATATGTTTGGGTATCTGTTTTCCACAGGTCTCGAGGATATATCTTACAAGGATCATAAAGCTTGGTCTTCATTAAAATTGGGGACGCAGGTATCTTTTCTCGGGAACACCTGACCACGTAATGGATTTATTTTTCATAAAGTGGTACTCAGCCTACATGCATGGCCATCAGTTGCCATGAGCAACATTATTCCAGCCGACATGACGCTGAAGAGTCTAATTTTCGAGTAGTGCACTACTCGGGAGAGACTATAAATATCTATTCCCGCTGACATGATGCGGACAGTCTAGCTTTTGAGTGGGACGCCACTCGGAAAAGACTATAAACTCATATTCCGACTGACATAAAGTCGAAGAGTCCTATATACGAGTAGACTCCTACTCGGCAAGACTATAAAATTATATTCCGGTTGACATGATACCGAAGAGTCTCATATACCAGTAGTAATCTACTCGGAAAGACTTCCAGGTTAAAGATCTTTTGACTTTATGTTTAATTGTCTTCACAATTAAGCACAAAGTCGGGGGCTACACCTAATAGGTGCGCCTATTCGGCGCACACTATTCATATATTTACATGAAGCCCTTATAGCCTCGCTGCCAGCTGACATGAAGCAGGACTCGGGAAGACTTACTCGGACAAAGAGTACTCGGGAGGCTCGCACTCGGGTAACCTTCACGTGGAGGATGAGCACTCGGCATCAGCTGTGACTCAACTATGAAGGTTCAGGGGCTACTGTGGGAGCCATGGCCCGGGTACCTCATTACCAGCACATGGGCCACTCGGATAGAGGATGGGCCAGATCATGTAATTAGAGATAAGATAGCACCCGGCAGGCTGTGTCTTGTACAATAAGGAAACATAGCCTTAGTCGGATAGGATTCTATCTCTAAGAAGGAAATCCTTTGGTCGTATCCGACTGGGTCCTTACCATGTACCCCTGTCCCCTAGTATATAAAGGGAGGCAGGGCGCCCCATGAGGGCACACCAGATCATTGATCACAAATCCACCTCAGAGGAATAACACCTCAACTGGACGTAGGGTATTACCTCACATCGAGGGCCTGAACCAGTATAATTCTCCCGTGTTCCTCTGCAATCCACCGAATTCCAGGTCGCCGAGTAGCCCCATAGTATTATTGCCGGTGCAAAGCATCGACACTAAGGTTGCTGCCCCAACCCCTGAGTCGACGTCCGCTGCTGAGGCCGTTGTCAGAGCCCGAGTCGGCGCCCTGAAAGCCGCGGAGGACGCCAGCGTGGGGGCCGAGACCCCGTCACCGTCGTGGTCGTCATCGTCGCCGCCGCCAGAGATCTCAAACCTCCCTCGGATTGAAGCTCCTCCGCGTAGGCTCCCTCGGACGTTCACTTGGACGGCGCCTGATGGAACCGTGAAAAGTTTCAAGCTAGACGAAGCTGCGGTGAGGAGGGAACGCGAAAGCTTGCTTCGCGCCGCCATCACCGGGTCCCAGGGAGTTGGGGTATAATTCTTGTGGCAGAGTCGTGGTGGTCTTCTTGTCTTGACGTCTGACTCCACTCTTGACTTGTTCTTTCCCTGAGCAGAAACTTGTCGACCACAATGAGGAGATGACTGAGATCCTGGTCGAAATGGCCCCCCACCTCGCGGAGTTAGAGCAGCTCCGGGCGTTGAAGGCCGCAATGGAGGAGCGCCACGCGGGGAGGGAAGCTTGGCTGAAGGGTGCTGCCGACCAGCTCAGGGATGAAAATTGGGCCCAAGCCGGGAAGATCAGAGGTAAATGCCCCGAATACATATTCCCGACTGAACCCTTGTTGTATTTCTCCAGCTGAGTCGTTCCAAACTGCCCAGTTGTGTCTTGGCTGCACGGTCAAGTTCTTGACTAATCTGTCGTGCAACCCTCGAAGCCAAGTTAAAGACCCAAACAGAGGGGGAAGCCCAGCTGAAGGAGGCCAAAGAAGCCAAGGTCGAGCTTGAGAAGGTCAAGGCCGACCTGACAGAGGCCAATGCCGAGCTCAAACGGGAAAAGGCCGAGTTAAAAGAGGCCACCATCAAGCTCGGCGAGGAAAGAGCTGAACTGGAGAAAACCATAGCCAAGTAGGAGGCCAACTATGAAAGTAAGTCCCCAACCTAACCGTGGTCTTAACCAATTCATTAATCATTTCATCCGCAACCGAGTCTAATAAGTTTACTTGCTGGTGGACCCGGACAGACATGAGAGCCAATGTCCAGGCCCAGTATCGGTTTTACACTGAGGAGATAAGAGTCATCAGGGAGTCACGGGAGGCCCTCGTCGGGTCCGTGAAAGGGCTCCTTGACCTCATAGATCCCAGCCCTGTGGGAACCAGTTGCAGCAGGATCCCCCAAATAGAGGCGCGTCTTGAGGATGCACCGAGTGCCTTGAAGAAGTACTCGGATGAGGCATGGTCATTGCCGGCATGGCCCAAACCCTGGCGATGACCAAATCTATCTACACGAATAGATGTGTGAACCCGCCTGGAGCTTTCTTGAAAGGCCCGACCATGTTGAGCCCCCATACTGCGAATGGCCATGATATAGGGATAGTTTGGAGTTCCTGGGCTGGGAGATTTGTTTGTCTTGCGTAGAACTGGCAACCCTCGCACTTGCAAACAATGTCCTTGGCGTCTGTTACTGCTGTGGGCCAGAAAAATCCCTGTCGGTAAGCCTTTCCGACTAACGTCCTGCATGCGGAATGGTTGCCACATTTGCCCGAGTGGATTGACTGCAGGAACTGCTTGCCCTCCTCGGTGGTGACGCAACGCATGAGGACACCGGATGCGCTCCTTCGGTACAGGTCTTTTCTGACTAGTAGGAAGCTTTTGCTTCGACGCTTGATCTGCTCAGCTTGACTGTGATCTTTTGGGAGTTCATCGTCCAGGAGAAATTTGACAACAGGAGTCCGCTAGTCTTGACATATGTGCAGCACCTCGTCTATAGCCGGGGTAGGTTCACCTCCCGACTGCTCTGGTGCCGGTTTCTTCTTGACTGATGGCTCCATGAGTTGCTCGACAAAGATTCCAGTCGGAACCGCTTCTCGCTTGGATCCCATATTTGCCAGCTCGTCTGCCGCGTCGTTGTATTGGCGTAGGACATGTGTTATTTCCAGCCCATCGAATTTGTTTTCTAGTTTGCGGACCTCCTGACAGTATGCCACCATGGTATCATCGAGACAAGTCCAGTCTTTCATGACTTGGTTTACCACGAGTTGGGAATCCCCGCGCCCAACCAGTCGACGTATGCCGAGTGATATAGCAATGCGGAGCCCGTGAATAAGTGCCTCGTACTCAGCGACGTTGTGGGAAGCCGAGAAGTGGATTTGTAGAACGTACTCAGTTTTTCGCTGGTGGGGGACGTCAATATGACTCCAGCCCCGGCGCCACCGATCCGTAGAGAACCGTCGAAGTACATTGTCCAGTACTCTAGCTTTGCTGTTGATGCATGCAGTTGAACTTCTGTCCACTCGGCCGCGAAGTCGGCTAGAGCTTGTGATTTAATTGCTGTCCTTGGCTGGAAGGTGATATCGAACGCCATCAACTCGAGTGCCCATTTAGCGATTCAGCCGGTGGCCTCGCGATTATGAAGGATGTCCCCGAGTGGAAACGCTGTGACCACCGTTGACTTGATGTGCTTGAAATAATGCACCAGCTTCCGGACTGTGATGAGTAGGCCATATAACAGCTTCTGGACCTGCGGATATCTCGTCTTCGAGTCAGCAAGCACCTCGCTGACAAAGTAAACTGGCCGTTGTATTTTCTGAATATGACCCTGTTCGGATCGCTCGACCACCAGCACCATGCTGACTACCTGAGTAGTTGTCGACAGATATAGCATTAGCGGTTCTTGGGGCATTGGTGACACCAACACAGGAGGTGATGTGAGAAATTGTTTGAAGTCTTCGAAGGCTTGTTGGGCGTCCGAAGTCCATTGGAAATTGTCCAATTTTTTGAGTAGCTTGAAGAAGGGCATACCCTGTTCCCCCAGTCGGGAAATAAATCGGCTGAGTGCCGCCATGCAGCCTGTCAGCTTCTGGACATCCTTCTGGTCAGTCGGGGGAGCCATGTTCATTATGGCATTGACTTTCTCTGGGTTTGCCTCGATGCCACGATGCGAGACGATGAAGCCGAGTAACTTGCCGGATGGCACTCCGAAGGCGCATTTTTTCGGGTTCAACTTCATCTTGAATCGTCGAAGATTTTGGAAGGTTTCTTCCAGGTCAGCGATGAGGTCTTCTTGGACTTGGTCTTGATCACCACGTCGTCGACGTAGGCTTCCACGTTGCGCCCAATCTGAGTGTGCAAACACCACTAAATTGCCCGTTGATAGGTTGCTCCATCATTTTTCAAACCAAACGGCATTGTGATATAGCAGTACGCTCCAAACGGCGTGATGAAAGATGTCTTTAAGCAGTCTTCCTCCCTCAGGCTGATTTGATGGTATCCTGAGTAGCAGTCGAGAAAGCTGAGTAGGTCGCACCCGGCGGTGGAATCTACCACCTGATCTATCCTGGGAAGACCAAATGGGTCCTTGGGGCACACCTTGTTGAGATCGGTGTAGTTGACGCACATGCGCCATTTACCTTTTTCTTTTGGACCCCAAAACTGGTTTGCCAACCAATCCCGGGTGGTAGACCTCCTTGATGACCGGCTGCGAGGAGCTTGGTGATCTCCAGATGATGAAGCCAGCTCAGAGGCAAACTTCTTAAGCATGTAGCAATCTTTGGCCACGTGCTTGCCCTTGGGGTGGAAGGGGCATGGCCCGCTCATGACTTTCTAGTAGTCGTTATTCCGCTGGGGCCGCGACCGAGTGCGCTCCATGTTGGCCACCTCATTGTCCGACTTCCGCTTGTGGCTGCCAAACTTGTTTTGAGACAGCTCGTTGTCGGCTTTCGCCTTCTGGTCTTTCTATCGGGACTCCTTCTTCTCGTCGAGGGCCTCTGCGACTGCTTCAGCCGAGTCGGCGTATTTGTTGGCCATGTCAAAAAGAGCCCGGACAGAGGGTGGTGGCTTCCAAGTGAATTTTGCGAATGAACGACGGCGACTCCTTTACTCCCCCCCCTTGCGGAAGGCAGCGATGATGGCCTCGTCTCGGATCGTTGGGATCTTGTTGCGCTTCTCGGAGAACTCTTGATAAAATCTCGTAGAGACTCGTTCTTCTTCTGGTGCAGCTGATAAAAATCGTGCTCTGAAGACGGCCTCTCGTAGGTCCCCTGAAAGTTGGCGATGAACCACTCCTGAGTTTCCTTAGGAACCGATTGACCGCTTCGGTGAGCCCTGTCAACCATGTCCTCGCCGAGTCGGCTAGCGCGACTGGGAGGTAGTTAGCCATGGCTTTGTTGTCACCCCTAGCAGCTCGGACTGCTAGGGTATATACGGTGAGCCAGGACTCGGGATTTGTTTTGCCGTTGTACTTTTCAATTCCTGTGGGCTGAAAGCCAGTCGGCCAGTGGACGTCCTGTAGCTCCCGAGTGAAAGCTGGAATGCCTTCGTCTTCATGAGGGCTCGGGCTTCGACCACGGCGGTTAAACCACTCGTGATGGAGACCGAAGCGCTCGTTCTCATCTTCCAGTCGGCGGCGCTCGTCTTCTCGTCGTTCGTGGCACCGGGCGTTGATGGTGTGGCGGAGGTCGTGTTGTAGGCGCTCTCGAAGGTCTTGGTTAGGCCGGCGTTCATACTAGTGACGTCGCCGACTGTCATTGCCGAGTGACGTTTGCTTGGACTCCTCTCGTGGCCGACTTGAGCCGGCCGCCCGACGCCGTGCTGACATGGATGAGCCACTGCTAGAGATCCGACCGAATTAGTCGGTATCACGGGTGTTCGCCCGACTGCTGTTGATGTTGCTGGCAGGTAGCCGCCGTGATTATCACCTTGATCTTGGTGATGGTAGGGGTGGCCTGGTGATCAGGCCCGAGCTAGAGCATGTCCAGCAAGGTTGCGGCAGCCACAACATTCTGTTGTGGCGTGACGAAAACGTCGTGATCGCCGACTTTAGTTTGGAGAATCTGCTGCTGAGCTGCTTGCCCAGCCTTGCACAGCCCGTCGTTGCGAGCCTCGCGATCAGCCTCCTCCTGTTGTCGCAGTCGGCGCCCCTCCTCCTGTTGCTCCTCTTGTAGTCGGCGCACCTCGGATGGTGGTGTTGAAGCCATGAAGATCTCGCGGGGGAGGAGGAGGCTTGCCAGACTGGAGCCCGAACTAGCGTTCGAACCATTATCCGACTTGGAGTCGGACTCCGAGTAGTTTATCGGAGTAAGGACGACCCCAACCTCTCTAGATCCAATCTAAAACGGCACTTGGCCATGTCCAAACTAAATCGTAGGAGATTGGGTCTGTTGCGCGGGATGTAGATCCGCAGCGTCGCCGAACCCATGCGGGAGATTGACAATCTCCCTCCTTCTTAGCCCAACCCGAGCTGGCTGAAGGCCTAGCGCAAGTCGGACGCCGAAGGAAAGAGTCGTCTCGATGCTCGACAAAGTGAAGGACTGCCGCAGTAGATCGTTGAAGGAGATCGCGGTGTCCTGTGGGCCGACTGGTGCAACATCGGCTGATTCCTTGGCCGGCTAGATTGGATCTACTTCGGCCAAGGAGAGGTTGCCGATCTAGTCGGCGATGAAATCGAGGCTTCCGAATGAAATAATGTCTTCAGGAGAGAACTTGTCGCCGTCGATCTTGGTTGCTAGATCCATCGAGCTTGTAGATGTGAAACTCGCCGGAGCCCCTACCTGGCGCGCCAACTGTCGATGTTTCACACCGGCAATATAACTATAGGGCTACTCGGCAAGGGAAAACTCGGTGGATTGCAGAGGAATGCAAAGAAGATTTATACTGGTTCAACCCCTCGTGGTGAGATAATACCCTACGTCCAGTTGTGGTGTAATTCCTCTGAGATGTTTGTTGATCAATGATCTCATGCCCCTTGAAGGGCGCCCTGCCTCCCTTTATATACTAGGGGACAGGGATACAAGATAAGGATCCCAGCCGGATATGGCCAAGGGATTTCCTTCTTAGAGATAGAAACTTATCCGACTAAGACTGCTATTCCTTATCGTACAAGGTAAGGCCTGTCGGGTGCTATCTTATCTCTAATTACATGATTCGGCCCATCCTCTATCCGAGTGGCCCATATGCTGATGATGAGGTACCCGGGGCCCATGGCCTCCACAAGTCCTAGCTCACAATTTACACCTCGGCGATCCGAGCGGCTGGAAGAGATCACAAGGCCATGGCTAACTACCTCCTAGTCACTCTAGCCGACTCAGCGAGGACATGGCCAACTGGACTTCCTAAGAGGTCAATCGGCTCCTGGGGAGAACTTCGGAAATGCTTCATCGCCAATTTCCAAGGAACGTAGAGACCATCTTCCGAGTACGATCTGTATCAGTGCCATCAAAGGAAGAACGAGTCTCTTCACGAGTTCATCAAGAGGTTTTCTGAGAAGAGGAATTCCATCCTAAAGATCAAGGACGAGGTTGTCATGGCCGCCTTCCGTAAGGGAGTCAGAGACACCGTTCATTGCCATGTTTACTCGAAAACCTCCCTCATCTGTCAAGGCTCTTTTTGACATGGCAAACAAATACGCCGACTTGGCTGACGCAGTTGCTGAGGCCCTGGACGACAAGGAGCCCTGGCAAAAGGACAAAAAAGACAACGACGAGCCAGCACAGAACAAATCCGACAACCGCAAGCGCAAGTCGGACAACGTGGTGGCTACTATGGAGCATACTCAGCCATGACCCCCAAGGACAGATGAGTACCAAAAAGTGATAAACGGACATGCCCTTCATCCAAAGGGCAAGCACGCGGCTAAGGACTGCTTCATGCTTAAAAAGTTTGCTTCTGAGCAGACTTCAACATCTGGCGGCAATAAAGACAAGGACAAGCCAGATTCGGGCACAGCTGGCGACTACCAAGATCCCTAGGATGAGCTCATGCACATTTTAGGAGGGCCGACTGCATACGAGTCCAAGAGAAAGCAGAAGCTCACAATACGCCAAGTCAACTCGGTCTCTGCAGACGCCCGCCAGTACTTGTGTTGGTTAGAAACACCAATCACATTTGACCGCGTGGATCACCCCGATCGGGTTACTGATCCAGGACGCTACCCACTCATTCTGGACCCGGTCATTAGAAGCATCAAACTGAAGAAGGTTCTCATCGATGGAGAAAGTGCTCTCAATATTTTATTCGCCAAGACACTCGACGAGATGAAGATTCTTCATTCCCAGCAATGGCCGAGTATCGCCCTTCCACAGGGTAATCCCTAGCCTGTCTTCTACTCCACTCGGACAGATAACTCTGCTAGTTTCCTTTGGCATGCGGTATAATTTCCACACCGAAAATATATGCTTCGACGTTGCCGACTTCGAGACCGCGTATCACGCAATACTCAGATAGCCGGCACTAGCCAAATTCATGGCAGTGCCGCATTATACATACATGATGCTCAAGATTCTTGGACCAGCCAGAGTTCTTTCTCTTCGCAGCGATGTCAAGCAAGCCTTCACCTGCGATAAGGAGCTCTGTGAGCTGGCCCAGTCTCACGAAGCAATAGTCGGGCGCAACAACATCCGACTAGCCGCTACAACAGCAAGTGAGGATGATCAAGTTCCGGCAAAAAAAAGCAACAAAGTCGGGAATTTCAACGGACTCTGAAACAAAAAAGATCCCCTGGACCTTCTGAGCTCCAAAACTGCTCTTGTCGGGACTAGACTCGACCCCAAATAGGAAGACGAGCTCGTCACCTTCCTCCAGGCAAATAGGGATATATTTGCTTGGAAACCTTCCAACATGCCTAGTGTACCAAGGGAGGTGATTGAGCATTCCCTCAACGTCAAACCGGAAGCCAAGCCAGTCAAACAATGACTACGGCGCTTCGTACATGACTGCAAAGATGCTATTCGGGAGGAGATAACCAAGCTCCTTGCCGCCGGGTTCATCAAAGAGGTCTATCACCCGGACTGGCTGGCAAACCCTGTCTTGGTCCGGAAGAAGAACGGTAAATGGCACATGTGCATCGACTACACCAACTTAAACAAGGCATGCCCCAAAGACTCATTTGGTCTACCCAGAATAGATCAGGTGGTGGATTCAATTGCGGGGTGCGAACTTCTCAACTTTTTCGACTGTTACTTAGGATATCACCAAATCAGCTTGAAGGAGGAGGACTGCCTGAAGACTTCTTTCATTATGCCGTTTGGAGCATAATGCTATGTCACTATGCCGTTCGGGTTGAAAAACGCTGGAGTAACGTATCAACGAGCAATTCAGTGGTGTTTACACACTCGACTCGGGTGCAACGTGGAGGAGTATGTCGATGATGTAGTGATCAAGACAAAATCCAAGGAAGACCTCATCGCTGACTTGGAAGAAACTTTCCGAAGCCTTCAGAGATTCAAGATGAAGTTGAATCCGTATAAGTGCGCCTTCGGTGTACCGTCTGGCAAGCTACTTGGATTCATCGTATCACATCGTGGCATCAAGACCAATCCAGAGAAAATCAACACTATCATGAACATGGCACCCCCAACCAGCCAGAAGGACGTCCAAAAACTAACAGGCTACATGGCGGCACTCCGCTGATTCATTTCTCGACTTGGTAAACAGGGCATGCCCTTTTTCAAACTATTGAAGAAAGGGGACAATTTTCAATGGACACCTGAAGCCCAAAAAGCCTTTGAAGACTTCAAAAAATTTCTCACATCACCACCAGTGTTGGCTTCACCCATGCCCCAGGAACCACTAATGTTATACCTGGCGGCAACCACTCAGGTAGTCAGCATGGTGCTAGTAGTCGAGCGAGCAGAGTCAAGTCATATACAGAAAGTACAAAGGCCAGTCTACTTCATCAGCGAGGTCCTAGCCGACTCCAAGATGAGATATTCTCAAATCCAGAAGCTGTTATATGGCCTACTCATCACTGTCCACAAGTTGGTGCACTATTTTCAGTCGCATCAAGTAACTATTGTCACATCGTATCCACTCGGGGACGTCGTACACAATCGCGAGGCCACTGGCAGAATCGCTAAATGGGCACTCGAGTTGATGGCATTTGACATCATCTTTCAGCCACGGACAGCAATCAAGTCTCAAGCTCTAGCTGACTTCATGGCCGAGTGGACAAAAGTCCAAACGACTACAAACACAGACAAGCTAGAGTACTGGACGATGTACTTCGACGGTTCTCTACGAATCGGCAGTGCAGGGGCTGGCGTCACCCACTGGTGAAAAACTGAAATATGTTCTCCAGATTCACTTCCCGGCTTCCCACAATGTTGCCGAGTACGAGGCACTCATCCACGGGCTCTGCATTGCCATATCACTCGGCATCCGCCGACCGGTCGTACGCGGGGATTCTCAACTCGTGGTCAACCAAGTCATGAAAGACTGGACATGTCTCAACGATACTATGACGGCGTATTGTCAAGAGGTACGAAAGCTAGAAAACAAGTTCAATGGGTGTAACACCCTGCCCTCCAGAACCGCGCAACCCAGCCCAACCGACGGGCGGGCCCACTTA
This sequence comes from Oryza meyeriana var. granulata, assembly GCA_003991445.1. Lineage (NCBI taxonomy): Eukaryota > Viridiplantae > Streptophyta > Magnoliopsida > Poales > Poaceae > Oryza > Oryza meyeriana. Next base: position 16,587 of record RYFJ01002581.1, read on the forward strand.
CACATAGCACCCCACTTACACTTTCGTCCTCGCTTCGTGTAAAAGGGTTAACCCGGAAGTACTATGGTTGGAGGGACAAGGCCTTATAAGTTGGTTCAACCCTTGCTCAACTAGCAAGGTGGTACTAATCATGTGCACACCGCACTCATGGGCCATATGGGCCATATCCTAATTGGGCCAGGATGTCACACACACCCCCCCTCAAAGGACCTGGCGTCCTCGCCAGTCCAACTTACCCGCATAGCCACACAGGCATACAGGCAAATGTCCAGGAACGCGCCCCCTCTTAGCGCACGTCCGTACGTCCAGTGCCGGCGCCATATGCCATGCCATGTGCCTCACACCGAGCCCACATGCGCCATGCGCCATATGCCCGCACACTGACCCGTACGCGCAACCGCGAGGGTCGGCTCTGATACCATTTGTAACACCCTGCCCTCCAGAACCGCACAGCCCAGCCCAACCGACGGGCGGGCCCACTTACACATAGCACCCCACTTACACTTTCGTCCTCGCTTCGTGTAAAAGGGTTAACCCGGAAGTACTATGGTTGGAGGGACAAGGCCTTATAAGTTGGTTCAACCCTTGCTCAACTAGCAAGGTGGTACTAATCATGTGCACACCGCACTCATGGGCCATATGGGCCATATCCTAATTGGGCCAGGATGTCACAATGGGCTAGAGATAACTCATGTATTCCAACAATACAACGAAGCTAGAAACGAATTGGCCAACATGGGACCCAAGCGCAAAGTGGTCCCGACTGGGATTTTTGTTGAGCAACTATTGGAACCATCAATCAAAAAGAAACCAGTGCTTGAATAGTCGAGGGATGAACCTACCTCGGCAACAAATAAAGTGCTAATCATCTCTCAAGACTGGCGGACTCCAATTTTCAAATTCCTCTTGAATGATGAACTCCCAGAAGATCTCAGCGAACCCGAACGGATCAAACATTGAAGCAAATGTTCCCTTGTAGTCGGAGAAGACATGTTCCGTCGAAGCGCATCCGGAGTCCTCATGTGCTGCGTCACACCTGAGGATGGCAAGCAGATTTTGCAGTTGATCCACTCGGGTACTTGTGGCAACCACGCTGCATCCAGGACGTTAGTCGGAAAGGCTTATAGACTGGGTTTCTTCAGGCCGACTATGGTAACATATGCTAAAGACATAGTTCGCACATGCGAGGGATGCCAATTCTATGCAAGGCAAACACATCTTCTAGCTCAAAATCTTCAAACAATTCCAATCTCTTGGCCCTTTGCAGTTTGGGGGCTTCACATGGTCGGGCCGTTCAAGAAAGCGCCAGGAGGATTCACACACTTGTTCGTCGTGGTGGATAAATTCACATAGTGGATCAAGGCAAAACCCATTGCTACCATCACCGCGGCACGTGCAAAGGACTTCATCATGAGTATTTTATACCAATTTGGAGTTCCTAACCACATCATAATGGATAACGGTACTCAGTTCACTGGTGGCGTGTTTGAAGATTTCTATGATGACTTCGGCATCAAGATCTGTTATGCTTCTATGGCACACCCACGGAGTAATGGGCAGGTCGAGCGTGCTAATGGCATGGTCTTTGAAGGTATCAAGGCTAGGGTGTTCGACCGACTACAACCATATGCAAGGTGGTGGGTACAAGAACTCCCATCTGTTCTCTGGTCTCTAAGAACCATGGTTAGTCGGGCAATAGGGCAATCCCCTTTCTTCCTAGTCTGTGATGCTGAGGCTATGTTACCAACCGAGTTGGAGTTTGGCTCTCCGTGAGTTCAGGCCCACTTAGAAGACAAATCAAACGAAGACCGACTGGTCGAACTTGATCAGTTGGAGGAAGCAAGGGACATCGCAACTATCCAGTCGGCAAGGTATCTTCAAGGCCTACGTCATTATCACAGTCAAAATGTTCATAGCCGCGCCATTTTGGTGGGAGATCTCGTCTTGAGAAAAATTCAAACCACCAAAGACAGGCATAAACTATCCCCTTTATGGGAAGGGCCGTTCATTATCGCTGAGGTAACATGTTCGGGCGCCTTCTGACTCAAGACTAAAGATGGTGCCCTAGTCAGCAACTCATGGAATATAGAACAGCTACGTCCTTTCTATACCTGAGTCTTGTATTTCATATATATATATATATATATGAATAAGATTTTTTCTCTAACTCACTACATCGCTTGTCCCAACCGAGTAGCGAGTCAGGGCTGCATGTATTATGTGCCTTATTAATAAAATCCAAGCTTGTTTTATCTAAGTGATGAAGTTCTACAATGATTGTGCTAAGTTTGCCCGAGTATAGCTCTTAGAGGTGAATGTTTTTTCTTAAGATCCTTTTGATCTACTCGGTGTAGACTACATAGTCGGGTAAAGCTAATGACGACTTAGAATAAGCAAATACTCGGCAGCACTTTACAAGATATTTATACAAGCCTTTACAAAAGTTATATATGCTTATCAATAGTCATCGACTGCATAATTGTTTTGTTTTTACATGCCTATGTCCTTGGCTATTGCCTCCGCGGTCGGTCTCACCTGGCTGATCTGCTCCAGCGCCTCTTCGGGAGTTGTCCCCTCGGCAAAACCCTCACCAACGGCCTCAATGTCTGCCCTAGGTTAGATCGATTTGGTCATGGCAAGAGCATGGGTGACACCGACAGCTACACGCTCATCCGAGTATTTCTTCAAGATACTCGGGGCTTCGCTTAGGCATGCCTACACCTAGGTGACGGTACTGGGGCTAGTCTCAGGATAGTGAGGTTGCATGATATCCAGGAGCCCTTTCACGGATCCAACAAGGACTTCCCGTGACTGCATGATTATCTTGATTTCCTCCGCGAAGGCGCCAAATTGAATATGGGCGTTGGCTTTTCAAGCAGTTCAGATGCATCAACAGGAACATTTGTTAGCCGAGACACGTAGTCAGAGCAACAAGTAGTCGAGCCAAGATCATTGTCAAGTGGGAGACTTACTAGCATAGTCGGCCTCCACCTTGGCTTTGGCCTTCTCCATTTTCTTCAGCTTTTCATCTTGTTTTTCCCTCTCCTTCGCCTAGGCTTTTAGCTCAGCTTCGAGGGCTGCAAATCAAAGCAGTCAAGAACTCAAGATTGCAGTCAAAACTCAACAAGACAGTCAGGAATCAACAATGCTGGAGAAATCTACTCGGGATTCACTCGGGAGGATAACACAAGAGACTTACTTCTGATCTTTTCAGCTTGGGCCCAATTTTCATCCCTGAGCTTGTCCACCGATCCCCTCAGCCATGTTTCCCTTTCTTGGCTAGTCCGCTCCAGGTCGTCCTTGGCTACTTGGAGCTAGCGCAGGGGTTGGAGCTGGGGGGCGAGCTCGGTCAGGACCTTGTTCATCTTCTCCGAGTGATCGACTATCTTCTGCTCAGAACAAACCATGGGAAATCAGAGTCAAACAGCAGAATACTAGATCAACGAAAACTGTCAAGAACCTAACATGGCGAGATTCGCTACATACCGGACTCCCTTGGACACAACAATTGCAGCATGAATGAGATTTCTATGCTCCCTCGATGCTGCTTGCTCATCGTGCTCGTAGCTCTCTACAACTCCCTCGGGGGTAACCCAATGAAAAGTCCTCAGGAAGTTGCGCGAAGGGGCTTCGAGCCTGGGGAGATCTCCTTCATCAGAAGACGACGATATTGTCAGCAATGGGCTCCTGGCCATGAACTCAGTAGCTGTAGGGGCTTCAGCGATCTGCTCGAGGGCTGGGGTAGCAGCTTTAGTATCCACTCCCTAGTGGGTCGGCACTGGTAACTCTGCTGTCAGGATTGATTCAGCTTCAGCAGCTAGGGCAGCCTCTGGCTAGGCATATGACGTTACTAGTTCTGGCTCGGCTGGGATGGGCTCAGTGGCAAGAGCTGATGGCATAGTCCCCTTGGGATCTATGTCAACTCGCTTCCTGCACAATATGTCAAATATCAAAACACTACCACATCATTCAAGATTCTTAGAAGATTGAAGATTTCTTACCTCTTGGAAGTCTTGAACTTCCACAGGGGAGCTCTAGAAGATGTCGGTGAGGGGCTTGATAGCCTGCTCGGCGGCAAAGAGCTGTCTGCTGTCAGGCCAATCGGCGCGGCAGTCGGTGGTGGTGATTTGGCCCTAGTCAGTTCTGTTCCTGACGCAGCTGACTGGGGTGTCAAGGCACTCGACAGTGCTGGCCTTGGGCTTGGCGGTGCTGGCCTTGGGCTTGGAGACACCGGTTTTGGGCTTGGCGGCCTGGGAGCTAAACTGGCAGGGTCTTTGATCTTCAGGCTCCCTGGCGCTGCACTCGCCGTGCTTTTCTTCTTCTTGCCCGGGTCTTCAATTGGCTTCTTCCTAGCCCTTTTGGGGCTGGGTTGGGCAGCAGAAGGGCTGGTTGGTTGTTTCTTCGTTTTGGTGGCTGGCTAATTTTGGGAGTCATTATCAAACTCCACACAGTCCTGCAAGTATTTCGATGACATACATCATGCATTGCAGAACAATCCAAGATAGATATTCGCAAATATTCATCACAGAAGGATGACAATCCAATATCAATCTTTCAAGATTACCTGTGGCTGAGGCCTGCTCCAGCTATAGGGTATGGGGCACGTTCTGTGTCCTCAGTCTCCACTACCCCATTGACAAAGAAGCCGAGCAAGGTATCAGTAACCTTGTTCTTGTCGGCTATGTCAGGGTATTCGCGGCTGGGATCATCCTTGCCCTAGTAATCCCAGTCAAAGTGGCTCCTAGCCTTTAGAGGTTTGGTGCGGCAGTTCAGGAAGCACCTCGCCACCCAGGGGCCTGTCAGCCCCAAGCTCTTCAGGAGGTCAATTTTCTCCATCAATTGGAATACTTGTCCCATTTCTTCATAATTTGGCACTAAAGACCAGCTGGGCAGAACTGTTGGTGGAGAACCAGTAAAAGGGGACAGAGAAGGTTCGAGATTAGAACAGTAGAACCATTCTCTGTGCCAGCCCTTGAGGGAGGTTTTCAAAGGAACATTAAGATAGGTTTTCTTCAGCTCATTCCTAAGTTGGAGACTAGCTCCCCCAATGGTTTGGATCTTATTCTTGGATGGCTGGGGCTTGATATGAAAAAGGTATCGGAAGAGATTGAAATGGGGCTTGACCCCTAGAAAGGCTTCACACAGAGTGGCGAAGATGGAGATGTGCAAGATAGAGTTGGGATTCAAATTCACCAACTCTATTTAATAAAAAGATAGAAGTTGGCGAAGGAAATCTAAAGAAGGGAGGGCAAGACCGCGATCAAAGAATGAGGTGAAGATGACGGTCTCACTAGATTTGGGCGCCGGCATGGATTCCCCTTCTGCGGTGTGCCAATGGAGGACATCTTGTCGCTGCAGCATCAACCGCTCCTCCAATAGCTTCAGCTTCAATGGACTGTAGTCCAACATCGGCCAAACTCCGGTGGTCATCTCTGGGATCTCCAATGGGGGCTTTTGGCATTGCTAGAGGTGAAAAGATTTGGGGAAAAGACTTGTGGAGGCTTGGAATGGGTGCGGTGGAGTAGAGTCGGGCGAGTCTCGACTGGGGGAGGCAAGCTATAGCGAACCCTAGCAAGGCGGAGTGCAAAATTTGGGTGCGGAAGCTGGAAGAGGAAACGATTGGTGGATTGGAGAAGATGAGGGAATCTTTTCTCTCTCCCTGCTTTATAGAGCCTGTGCTAATAAGTGGGCTTGAGACGACTAATTCAGTATTGGGCCACAAGACATGAGTTTCTAAATGGCATGCTCTATTGAGCCGATTGCTGGCTATGTTAAAATCACAGTGCAGATGCTATTTACATAAACCGATAAAATAATTAGATATGCTTCATGAAAGCCTAATTGCTGGACACATGTATTCAGATATCTGAATTATTTACCAGGTATTGAGGATATATCCTTATAAGGATCGATAACTGGTCTCCATTAAAATTGGGGATACAGGTATCTCTCAAGTACACATGACCATATATTGGTTTAAAATCCAAGAAGTGGTATTCGTCTTACATGCTTAGCCAAAAATTGCCCTGAGCAAAAATTCTTCCAGCTGACATGATGCTGAAGAGTCTAATTTCCGTGTAGTATACTACTCGGGAAAGACTAAAAGGTTAAAGATCTCTGACTTTATGTTTAATTGTTTCATAATTAAGCACAAAGTCGGGGGCTACACCTAATAGGTGTGCCTATTTGGCACACACTATTCATATTTTTCCATGAAGCCCTTCATGGCCTCGTTGCCAGCTGACATGAAGCAGGACTCGGAAGAAGAAGCATTCGGACAAAGAGTACTCCGGAGCAATGCACTCGGGAATTCTTCACCATGGAGGACGAGCTATCAAGGTCTCAAGGGTTGCTGTGGAGGCCATGGGCCTCGAGTATCTCATGACATTAAGGCCACTCGGACAGGGGATTGGCCTAACCTTGTAATTAGGGATACAATAGGACTCGACATACATTACCTTGCATGACAAGCAAAGGATACAGTCCTAGTTGGGCACATTGTATTCCTAGAAGGAAATCCCTTGGTCAGAGTCTGACTACGATTCCTACTCTATAACCCTATCCCCCAGTATATAAGGGGAGGCAGGGCGCCCCCTGAGGGCAGACAATCAGAGCACATACAATCTCACCAGAGAAACCTCAAAGGCAATACACCACAACTGGAAGTAGGGTATTACCTCACCTCGAGGGCCTGAACCAGTATAAATTGTTCTGTGTTCCTTTGCAATCCCTCAAGTTTAGGTCTCACAAGTAGCCCCATATAATTATTGCAGGTGTAAAACATCAACAGACAGCCCGGGGATTACCCCGTGGAAGGGCGCTGTACTCGGTCATAACTCGGAATGAGGGATCTTCATCTCATTGAACGTCTTGGCGAACAAAATATTGAGAGCACTTCCTCCATTGATGAGAAACTTTTTCAATTTGATGCTTCTGATGACCGGGTCCAGAACGAGTGGGTAACGTCCTGGACGAGTAACCTGATCGGGGTGATCCGTGCGGTCAAATGTGATTGGTGTTTCTGACCAACACAAGAACTAGGGGGCGTCTACAGAGACCGAGTTGACTTCATGTGTTGTGAGCTTTTGCTTCCTCTTGGACTCGTATATAGTCGGCCCTTTAAAGATGTGGTTGAGCTCAGCCTGGGGATCTTGATAGTCGCCGGCTGTGCTCGGATCTGTCTTGTCCTTGTCTTTATTGCTGCCAGATGTTGAAGTCTGCTCGGAAGCAAACTTTTTGAGCATGAAGCAGTCCTTAGCCGTGTGCTTGCCCTTTGGATGAAAGGGGCATGGCCCGTTCATCATTTTTTGGTACTCGTCTGTCCTCGGGGGTTGTGGCTGAGTACGCTCCATAGCAGCCACCATGTTGTCCTACTTGCGCTTGCGCTTGCCGGACTTGTTCTGTGCTGGCTCGTTGTTCTCTTTTTTGTCCTTCTGCAGGGGCTCCTTCTTGTCATCCAGGGCCTCAGCAACTGCGCTGCCCGAGTCGGTGTATTTGTTGGCCATGTCAAAAGGAGCCTTAACAGAAGAGGGAGGTTTTCGAGTAAACTTGGCAATGAACGGGGTGTCTCTGACTCCCTTACGGAAGGTGGCGATGACGACCTTGTCCTTGATCTTTGGGATTGAATTTCTCTTCTCAGAAAACCTCTTGATGAAATCATGAAAAGACTCGTTCTTCCTTTGATGGCACTGATACAGGTTGTATTCAGAAGATGGCCTCTCGTACATTCCTTAGAAATTGGCGATGAAGCATTCTTGGAGTTTTCCCCAGGAGTCGATTGACCTCTTAGGAAGTTCAGTTAGCCATGTCCTTGCCAAGTCGGCTAGAGCAACTGGGAGGTAGTTAGCCATGGCCTTGTGATCTCCTCCAGCTGCTCGGATCACCAGGGTGTAAACTGTGAGCTAGGGCTCGGGGTTGATCTTCCCATCGTATTTTTAAATTCTAGTCGGCTTGAAGCTTGACGGCCAGTCGACTTGTTGTAGCTCGCGTGTAAAAGCTGGTACTCCTTCATCTGTATGAGGACTCCAACTCTGATTACGGTGGTGAAACCGCTCATGGTGGAAGCTGAAGCGCTCGTTCTCGTCTTCTAGTCGGCGACTCTCGTCTTCCTCACGTTCGCGGCGTCGTGCATTGATATCTTGCCAAAGATCTCGTCGTAGTCGGCCTCGGACATCCTAGTTGTCCTGACGGTCGTCTTGATTTCGGCGCCATCAGTCATTATTATGGTTGCTGAGTGACGTGTGGCGTGAATCCATGTGCGGATGACTAGAGCCGGCCGCTTGACATCGCGTTGAGGCAGATGAGATCGTCGTTGGAGGAGCTGACCTATTGGTCAGTATGAGAGTGTCGCCTAACTATTGACGCTGCTGACATGCAGTGGTGGTGATCATGGCTTTTATCCTTGCTATCTCGGGGTGGCCTGGTGATCAGGTCCAAACTGCAGTGTATCTAGTAGAGTTGTAGTGGCCACAACGTTTTGTTGAGGAGTTACGAAAACGTCGTGGCCGCCGACTCAAGTTTGGAGGATTTCCTGTTGAGCAATCCACCCAACCTTGCATAGATTATCATTGCGAGCATCATGCTCGGCCTGTAGGCGTCTTGCGTCTTCTCCTGTTACTCACATAGTCGGCGGGCTTCCTCTTCTTGTAAATCGCGTAGCAGGCGTGCCTCTTGAGTGGGAGTCGGCGAGCTCTTGGACACCATGAAGATTTCATGTGGTGGAGAGAAGCTTGCCGAACTGCTGTCCGATTTAGAGTCGGAATCAGAGTAGTTGAGGGGGGTAATTATGACTCCAACCTCCCTAGATCCAATCTCGAGTGGCTCTGGTCCGTATCCGAGTTGAACTCCAGGGGATCAGGTCTGCCGCGTTAGATGTTGATTGAAGTTATCTGCGGTGTTGCTGAGTCTGAACGGGAGATTGACCTCCTCCTCCTCTCTTAGCTCGATCTTGGCTGGCTCGAGGCCAAGTCCGAGTCAAACACCGAAAGAAAGAGTTGTCCCGAGATCCGGGCATCTTGGGGATCGCTGTAGCATGTCGCCGAAGATTGTTGCAGCGTTGAATAGGCCGACTGGCATGGAGTCAGCTTGATTTCTGGCCAATCGGGTCGAGTTCGAGTTGGACAGGGTGAGGTCGCCGAACTTGTTGGCAATGAAGTCGAGGCTCCCGAAGCTAATTGTTTGCCCGAGGAAGAACTTGACACCGTCGACTCCGGTGGTTGAATCCATCAGGCTTGTCGAAGATAATCTCACCGATGCCCCTACCTAGTGCGCCAACTGTCGATATTTTATATTGGCAATAAGAATATGGGGCTATTCATGAGACCCAAACTTGATGGATTGCAAAGGAACACGAGACGATTTATACTGGTTCAGGCCCTCAAGGTGAGGTAATACCCTACTTCCAGCTATTGTGAATTGCCTTTGAGGTTTCTCTAGTGAGATTGTATGAGTTGCGATTCTCTGCCCTCAAGGGGCACCCTGCCTCCCCTTATATACTGGGGACAGGGTTACAGGGTAGGAATCCCAGTCGGACTCCGACCAAGGGATTTCCTTCTAGGAATACAATGTGCCCGACTAGGACTATATCCTTCCCTTGTCGTACAAGATAATGTATGCCGAGTCCTATTGTATCCCTAATTACAAGGTTAAGCCCATCCTCTGTCCTAGTGGCCCTAATGCTTCTCATGAGGTACCCGGGGCCCATGGCCTCCACACCAACCGAATTGGAGTTCGGCTGACCACGAGTCCGGGCCACTAAGATGCAAAATCAACTGAAGACCTACTGGTCAAACTAGATCAGTTGGAGGAAGCAAGGGACATCGCAACCATCCAGTCGGCACGATATCTTCAAAGCCTATGTCGTTATCACAGTCGGAATGTTCGTGGTCACACCTTTCAGGTAAAACTAATGACGATTCAGAACAGATAAGTACTCAGCAAAATTTAGCAAGGATTAGCAAAATATTTACAAAAGTTACATTTGTTCATTGGTGGACACCGACTTCATAATTGTTTCATGTTTACATCACCAGGTCCCTAGCTATCACCTCTGCGGTTGCCCTCACCTAGCTTACCAGCTCCACGCCTTCCTCTAGGGTCGTCCCATCAGCAAAGACCTCACCGATGGCTTTGATATCTACCCTAGGGTAGAGCGACTTGGTCATGGCAAGTGCCTGGGTGACTCCTACCGCAATGCGCTCATCCGAGTACTTCTTCAAGATACTCGGAGCTTCGCTAAGGCGTTCTGCTACTTGGGCGATCGAGCTAGAGCTAGACCCAGGGTGGTGCGGCTGCATGATGTCAAGGAGAGTCTTCGTGGAGTCAAAGATGATTTGCCGTGATTCCTCGATGATCTTGATTTCCTCCACAAAGGCGCCGAATTGGGTCTTCGAGTTGGCCTTGGATGCTGCCCACACATTAGCAAGCATATCAGTTCGCTAGAACAAGCAGTCGGAGCCAATTTACAGCTGGGCAGGAAACTTACTGGCATAGTCGGCTTCCACCTTCGCCTTGGCCTTCTCGACTTCCTTCAACTTCTTCTCAAGGCGCTCGTTCTCCTTGGTCTGGGCACTGAACTCAGACTCAAGGTCTGCAACATAAGATAGTCAAGACTCAATAATGCAGAGAAGTGTGCTTGGGATTCACTCAGGAAAACAACAAAAAGGAGACTTACTTCTTATCTTCTCAGCATGGGCCCAATTTTCGTCCTGAGTTTGTCCACAGCTCCCCTCAGCCATGTCTCCTTTTCCTGGCTGTGTTGATGTTTTACACCGGTAATAAATATATGGGGCTACTCGGCGGATGGAAACTTGATGGATTGCAAAGGAACACGCAGAGATTTTATACTAGTTCAGGCCCTCGATGTGAGGTAAAACCCTACGTCCAGTTGTGGTGTTATTCCTTTGAGGATTTGCGGTGGTGATTCTGGTGAACCAACTCAACCTGCCTTTAGGGGGCGCCCTGCCTCCCCTTATATACGGGGGGACAGGGTTACAAGGTAGGAGTCCCAACTGGATTACAGCCAAGGGATCTTCTCTTAGAGATATAACGCACCTAACTAGGACTGTGTTTTCCTTATCGTACAAGACAAAGTCTGCTAGGGATTATTATATCTCTAATTACAAGGCCAGGCCCATCCTCTATCCGAGTGGCCCATATGCTTGTCATGAGGTACCCGGGGCCCATGGCACCCACAGTAGCCCCTGAGACCTTCATAGTTGAGTCACAGCTGATACCGAGTGCTCATCCTCCACGGTGAAGTCTTCCCGAGTGCATTGCTCCCGAGTACTCTTTGTCCGAGTGCTTCTTCTCTCGAGTCCTGCTTCATGTCAGCTGGCAGCGAGGCTATGAAGGGCTCCATGTAGAAGTATGAATAGTGTGCGCCGAATAGGTGCACCTATTAGGTGTAGCCCCCGACTTTGTGCTTAATTGTGAAGACAATTAAACATAAAGTCAAAGATCTTTAACCTGGAAGTCTTTCCCGAGTAGATTACTACTGGTATATGAGACTCTTCGGTATCATGTCAACCGGAATATGATTTATAGTCTTGCCGAGTAGGGAACTACTCGTATGTAGGACTCTTCGACTTCATGTCAGTCGGAATGGGTATTTATAGTCTTGTCGAGTAGGATGCTACTCATATATGGGACTCTTCAGTGTCATGTCAGCTGGAAAGAGGGGTTTATAGTCTTTTCTGAGTGGCATCCCACCCAGAAGTTAGACTCCTCCGCGTCATGTCAGCGGGAATGAGAAATTTATACTCTCTCCCGAGTAGTGCAGTACTCGAAAGTTAGACTCCTCCGTATCATGTCAGCGGGAATAATGTTGCTCATGGCAACTGATGGCCACGCATGTAGGCCGAGTACCACTTTATGAAAATAAATCCACGGCATGGTCAGGTGTACTCGAGAAAGATACCTGCATCCCCAATTTTAATGAAGACCAGCTTGTGATCCATGTAAGGATATATCCTCGAGACCTGGTGGATAAAACAGATACCCAAACATATATGTTTAGCAATAAGGCTCTCATGAAGCATATCTGTTTACCTCATCGGCTCCTGTTGGTAGCACCAGCGCTATAATTTCAACTCAGCCTGCGAGCGGCCCACATGGAGCATGCTACTGCAGGAACTCATATCTTGGTGGCTGCTACCAAATAAGCCGGACTGAGCCGACCTACCCAGCATAGCTCTATAGAAGTATCATCCATCGCATATCAGGATGAGTTTTTTGGTGTCGGTAACCGCAATCAGCCAGAGAAATCTTTATTTGCAAGCCTTTCCAACTTACATTCTGGATGCAATCTGGTTGCCACATAAGCCTGAGTAGGTATATTGTAGGATCTGCTTGCCCTCCTCAGATGTGACGCGGTGCATGAGAACCCCGGATGCGCTTTGACGGTGTAAGTCTTCTCTGACTTGGGTAAAGCCGAACAAGGTACCCGAACCTTGCATTAGCAGAGGGTTCGGCTGACGACCCTCATGGGGCGTACCCTATCCAACAGAGTATGGCCAAATAAGGTACCCGACCCTTGCATTAGCATAGGATTCGGCTGGCAACCCTCATGGGGCATACCCGATCTGACAGAGTTACGACCGAATAAGGTACCCGAACCTAGCGTTAGCATAGGATTCGGCTGGCGACCCTCATGGGGCGTACCTCACCCAGTCGAGTAGTATACGACCCCCAACTAGCGCCAGAGGTCGGTCATCAGCTCACATGGAGCGTAGCAGGGGAAGATGTCGTCCCGACTGGTGCAAGTACTCGGTCAGTAGCCCTCGTGGAGCATCCCGAGTGTATTTTGGCAGACTTGTCCAGCCCTTGAGCGTAGGAGATAGGCTCGTAGCCCTGAGTTCCTGTCACGCGTATCTAGAGCTGGCCCTGCACTATAAAGATACCGGATGAGTAGCATCTGATGATGAAAACAATCACCTAAATGAAGTGTATTTTACAATATATGTAAATACGAGCTCTTCCTCTTATTGATATTAATTTCCTTGAGTAGTTGACCCCTTAAGTTTAAGCACTCTGCCCGACTAGTCATAGCCCCCAAGCATCGGGAGTTGGCTCATGGCTCTTTCCTAGACACGCGTTTTGGGTGACTTGAGTCCGTCTTTCATGGAGCAAAGTTTCACAGATCAGGATTTATGCTACTCGAGTACTTTTGCAATCATTTAAGAGCAAAAATAGAAAAAAGTGCAGCTTGTACACCTATTAGGTGTAAGCGGCTACGGCATTGCTAAAGCCGAGTGAAGAAATATTTATCAGGAAGCAACTTAGCTGTTCGGTATTTCGGAGTGGGGATGCCATCCTTGCGTTTGAGCTTGTGAGCCCCCGAGCATGTCACTTGTTGTTCTGATAATCTTCAGTTGTAGGAGGTCGAAGACGGTTGTGACTGACTGCCACAATGAAGCCGCCTGACTTGCGTTTGCGATTCCTAGCTTTAGTCGAGACCGCGTCGTCGGTGCCCTCCTGCTTCTTCTGTCAAGATGTCTTCTTGCCATCGAGGGCGTCAGCAATAGTGTCGGCCGAGTCGGCGTACTTGTTCGCCACATCGAATAAAGCCTTGACAGAATTGGGAGGCTTCCGTGTGAATTTAGCAATGAACGAGGTGTCTTTGACTCCTTTTCGAAAGGCAGCGATGACGACCTCGTCCTTGATCTCCGGGATTGAGTTCTTCTTCTCAGAAAACCTCTTGATGAAGTTACGAAGAGACTCGTTCTTCCTTTGATGCAACTGATATAAGTCGTACTCGGAAGATGGCCTCTCGTATGTTCCCTGGAAGTTGGCGATGAAGCGTTCCCGGAGTTCTCCCCAGGAGCCGATTGATTGCTTGGGAAGTCCTGTTAGCCATGTCCTCGCTGAGTTGGCTAAAGCGACTGGGAGGTAGTTAGCCATGACTTTGTGATTTCCTCCAGCTGCTCGGATCGCCAGAGTGTAGACCGTGAACCAGGACTCGGGATTGGTCTTGCCGTCGTATTTGTCGATGCCTGTAGGCTTGAAACCCGACGGCCAATCGACCTGTTGTAGCTCCTGGGTGAAGGCTGGTATGCCTTCGTCTTCATGAGGGCTCTGACTCTGAATACGGCGGCGAAACTGCTCGTGGTGGAGGCCGAAACGCTTGTTCTTGTCTTCCAGTTGGCGTTGCTCATCTTCTTCTCGTTCACGGCGCCGAGCAATGATGTCTTGCCGAAGGTCGCACCGTAGTCGGTCTCGAAGGTCCTGATCGTCCCGACGGTTGCTTTGACGTCGCTGGTTGTTGTTGGGGTTGCCGAGTGACGCCTGACGTGCCTCCGTATGCGGCTGACTGGAGCCAGCCGCTCGGCGTCACTTTGAGGTAGATGAGACTGCCGTTGGGGATGTCGACCGGTTGGTCGGTATGAGGGTATCACCTGACTGTTAATGCTGCTGACATGCAGCAGCGGTAAGCATGGCTTTTATCCTTGCGATCGTCGGGGTGGCCTGGTGATCAGGCCCGAACTGGAGTGTATCCAGTAGAGTCGCAGCGGCCACGATGTTCTGTTGAGGAGTAATGAAGACGTCGTGGTCGCAGACTCGGGTTTGGAGGATTTGTTGCTGTACAGTCCGCCCGGCCCTGCGTAGAGCGTCGTGCCGGCGTCTTGCTTCTTCCTCTTGTTGCTCTCACAGTCGGCGTGTTTCCTCCTCTTGCTGCTCATGTAGTCGGCGTGATTCCTGAGTAGGAGTAGAGCCTTTGGATGCCATGAAGATTTCTCGTGGCGGGAAGAAGCTTGCCGAACTGCTGTCCGACTTAGAGTCGGAATCCGATTGAGAGTCGTAGTCGGAATAATTGATGGGGGTGATTATAACTCCAACCTCCCTGGATCCGATCTCGAGCGGCTCTAGGCTGTATCCGAGTCGAATTCCGGGAGATCGGGTTTGCCACGTCGGATGTTGTCTCAAGATATCCGTGGCGTTGCCGAGTCTGTACGGGAGATTGACGATCTCTTCCCTTCTTAGCTCGATCTTGGTCGGCCCAAGGCCGAGTCCAAGTCGAACACCAAAGGAAAGAGTTGTCCCGAGACTCGGACAAGATGAAGATTGCCGCAACAAGTCGATGAGGGTTGCTGCAGCGTCGTGTGGACCGACTGGCGCGGAGTCGGCCGGTTCCCTAGTAGATCAGATCGAGTCCGAGTCGGCCAAGGTGAGATTGCCGATCTGGTCGGCAACAAAGTCGAGGCTTCCGAATGAAATTGTATCTCCGGGAGAGAGTTTGCCACCGTCAACTCCGGTTGCTGGATCCATCGAGCTTGTAGATGTAGATCGCGCCGAAGCCCCTACCTGGCGCGCCAACTGTCGATATTTTACACCGGCAATAAATATATGGGGCTACTCGGCGGATGGAAACTTGATGGATTGCAAAGGAACACGCAGAGATTTTATACTGGTTCAGGCCCTCGATGTGAGGTAATACCCTACGTCCAATTGTGGTGTTATTCCTTTGAGGATTTGCGGTAGTGATTCTGGTGAACCAACTCAACCTGCCCTCAGGGGGCGCCCTGCCTCCCCTTATATACTGGGGGACAGGGTTACAAGGTAGGAGTCCCAACCGGATTACAGCCAAGAGATCTCCTCTTAGAGATATAACGCACCCAACTAGGACTGTGTTTTCCTTATCGTACAAGACAAAGTCTGCTAGGGATTATTATATCTCTAATTACAAGGCCAGGCCCATCCTCTATCCGAGTGGCCCATATGCTTGTCATGAGGTACCCGGGGCCCATGGCACCCACAGGCTGGTCCGCTCTAGGTCGTCCTTGGCCACCTGGAGCTAGCGAAGCTGGAGCAGCTGAGGTGTGAGCTCGGTCAGAACCTTGCCCATCTTTTCAAATCAGTCGACAATCTTCTGCTCAAAATGTACCGAAATCAATCGCAATCAGCAAGCAGAGTACGAGATTCAGAAAAATTGTCAATCAACAAACACAGTAGGATTGACTATGTACCTGGATCCCCTTCGACACAGTGATTGCAGCGTACATCAGATTCGTCCTTTCTCTCAGGATTGCTTGCTTGTCGTGCTCGAAGCTCTCCGCAACCCCTTTTGGAGAAACCCAGTAGAATGTTTTGGGGAAGTATGGAGGAGGAGCTTCGAGCCTAGGGAGTGCATTTTCTTCAGAAGATGAAGACAGCGCTAGCAATGGAGTCATGGGCCTCGGTTCGACTGTTGTAGGGGCTTCTGGGATTGGCTCAGGGGCTGGAGCTACGACTTAAACTATGATGTCCTAGCTGGCTGGTGCTGGTGGCTCAGCTGTCAGGATCGCCTTAGCCTCAATAGCTGGGGTGGCCTCTGGCTCGGCCTGTGGCATTGCTTGCTCTGGGTCAGCCTGGACGGACTCGGCAGCGGGGGTTGGTGGCGTAGTCCCCTTGGGGTCTATGTCACTTCGCTTCCTACAGAAATCATCAATGACCAAGTCATTATGATGACGTTCAAGTTTCTCAAAGAGATTGAACATTTTCTATTACCTCTTGGAAGCCCTGAACTTCCATAATGGTGCTCCGGAGGAAGTCGGCGAGGGGCTTGACAGCCTACTCGGCGGCGGAGAGCTGTCGGCTATGGGTTTGTTAGCACGGCAGTCGGTGGTGGCGAGCTGACCCTAGTCGGAGCAGTGCTTGATGCGGCCAACTAGGGAGTCGAGGCACTCAGCCGCACTGGTCTCGAGCTTGGCAGCCTGGGCGCTGTGCTGATGGGGTCCTTGATCTTCAAGCTCCCCTGTGCCATACTCGGCACGCCCTTCTTCTTCCCTAGGTTCTCTACTGGTCTTTTCCCAGC
This sequence comes from Oryza meyeriana var. granulata, assembly GCA_003991445.1. Classification (NCBI taxonomy): domain Eukaryota; kingdom Viridiplantae; phylum Streptophyta; class Magnoliopsida; order Poales; family Poaceae; genus Oryza; species Oryza meyeriana. The sequence continues at coordinate 33,376 of RYFJ01002581.1, forward strand.
CCTCTTGGGGCTGGGCTAGGCAGTCGAGGGGCTGGCCGGGCGTTTCTTTGACCTCACGGCCGACTGGTCCTGGGAGTCATTGTTAAACTCCTCACAGTTCTGCAAATATTTGGACAACATCCATCATACATTGTGGGGTTGGACAGATATTCATAGCACTCATCACAAATCGATATCAAGTCAAACAACATCACAAGATTACCTTTGGCCGGGGCCTGCCCTTGCAGTAGGGCTTGGGGGCTCACTCCTCATCCTTGGTCTCCACAACCCCGTTGACGAAGAAGCCTAACAAGGTGTCTGTTACCTTGTCCTTGTCAGCGACGTCAGGATACTCCCGGCTGGGGTCGTCCTTACCCTGGTAATCCCAGCCGAAGTGGCTCCTGGCCTTCGGCGGTCGGGTACGGTGATTCAAGAAGCACCTCGCCACCCATGGACCTGTCAAGCCTATGCCCTTCAGGAGGTCAATCTTCTCCATCAGATGGTACACTTGCCCCATTTCTTCATGTGTTGGCACGGAGGACCAGCTGGGCAGGACAGTTGGAGGAGAACCAGAGACAGGGGACAGAGAGGGTTCAAGATTTGAGCAATAAAACCACTCTCGGTGCCATCCCTTGAGGGAGGTCTTCAAGGGGACGTTGAGGTAGGTTCTTTTCATCTCATTTCTGAATTGAAGGCCTGCCCCCCCCCCCCCGATGGTCTGGATCTTATTTTTGGAAGCTAGGCTTGATGTGAAAGAGATATCGAAAGAGATTGAAATGGGGCTTGACCCCTAAAAAAGATTCATAGAGGGTGACAAAGATAGAAATATGAAGGATTGAGTTGGGATTGAGATTCAATAACTCGATCTGATAAAAAGCAAGGAATTGGTGAAGGAAATCCAAAGAGGGGAGGGCCAAGCCACAGTCGAAGAATGAAGTGAAGACAACAGTTTCACCTGGTTTGGGGGCTGGAACAGATTCCCCCTCGGCAGTGCGCCAATGGATGACCTCTCCTGCTGCAAGATCATCCGTTTCTCCAAGAAGCTTCAACTCACCGGACTACAGTCGACATCGGCCACACTCCGGCTGTCATCTGAAGATCTCAAATGGTGCCCTCGGCATTGCTGGAGATGAAGGGATCTAGTGGAAAGGCTTGTGGAGTTTGTGCATCAGTGCAGCGGAACGGAGCTCGGAGGGTCTCGAGTGGGGGCGCAAGAAGCGAAGAACCCTAGCAACGCAGAGAGCGTGAAATTTGGCATGGTTTTAGGAAGAGGAAGGATTCGGCAGATAGGAAAGAAAGAGGAATCTTTTCTCTCTCCCGCCATTTTATAAGGCTTGCGCCAGGTTAGTGGGCTTGGGCCGACTAGCTCGGTAATGGGTTATAAGATATGAGTTTCTAAATAACATGTCCTATTGGGCCGACTACTGGCTGTGTTAAAATCATAGTATAGATGCTATTTTATAGAAACCGATCAGAATAATCAGATATGTTTCATGTTAAGCCTAATTGCTAGACACATGTGTTCAGATATCTGAATTATTTGACAGGTATTGAGGATATATCCTTGATGAGGACATCACTAGCTCGGATATGACCCTAACAATTTTATGTATTCATCAACCAAAGGTGCATGCTTTCTACATAAGATTTATACGTTATATATTTGAACAGCTGTTACTGCACCATGAGTTTTGTGTGTTCTCGTTTGCAGAGATACTTGCTTGGGAGAAGGGAAAGAGGCCGAGCACAAGGAACGCATGGATGATCAAAGAAGTTGATTGAGGACCAAACCAAGACCTTACCCAAGTCTACTCCTACATCACCACGTCACTTTTGGTCCATAGAAGGCAAGAGATGAAGTTCTGCACGTTTTGGATTCGGATTCGGGCCTCCTGACAGCATCAACTTCAAACGGACCTAGCCGCTGATCTAGAAGGACTTTCAGGGCCCATGAGTACTTGTTGGAAAGCTTATGGAGTCTACTTTCAGATGGTTTTAGTCCCATGTCAAAATTCCTCCTAAGCTGTCCGGAATCATCAAAACAAGACACGTACATCTTCCAGTCCGAGTCTGTTTTGGGCCTTGGGCCTTGTAATTGTGCCGTGGGCTAAACCCAAGGGGTGTGCGCCCTAGGAATAACCCTAGGACGTCCCAACTCCTATATATACAGTAGCCGTCATTGTTTAAAGGTGGGTTTTGCTTAGATTATTCTGCCATTGTAGTTTCACCGTCTAGATCGGTTTGTAGAACCCCAACTTCGTGTGCTAAACATTCATCTGCAATTCAGATTGCGTTCTTCCTTGTTCTTGTGAGTTTCTTCGATTGCTTGCAGGGATAAAACCTTCGTGGTGAGGTCGACTATGTGAGAGCATGGTTGATAACAACTAGAGTGTGGGTGTAGCGGTTGCGAGGTGACGATCGCTGATCGGAAGCCTCAAAACGTGAACGTCTTCACGTCGCCAAATCGAACCTATCGGAAGATCGGGCACCCAGGCGCATCAATCCTTATAAGGATCAACAGCTGATCTCCATTAAAATTGGGGATGCAGGTATCTCTCAAGAACATCTGACCACATATTGGGTTAAAAATCCATGAAGTCGTACTCTGCTTACATGCTTAGCCAAAATTGCCTTGAGCAAAAATACTTCCAGCTGACATGAGACTGAAGAGTCTAATTTCTGAGTAATATACTGCTTGGAAACGGCTTAAAGGTTCAAATTCTTTGACTTTATGTTTAATTGTTTCACAATTAAGCATAAAGTTGGGGGCTACACCTAATAGGTGCGCCTATTCAACGCACACTATTCATATTTTTCTATGAGGCCCTTCATAGCCTCGTTGCCAGTTGATATGAAGCGGGACTTGGAGAAGAGGTACTCGGATAATGGGTACTCGGGAGCAAGGCACTCGGGGAATCTTCACCAAGGAGGATGAGCACTCGGCACTAGCTATGACTCAACTATGAAGGTCTCAGGGGCTATTGTGGAGGCCATGGGCCTTGGTACCACATGAGGAGCTTTTTGGCCACTCGGACAGAGGATAGGCCCGATCCTATAATTAGGGATGCAACAGGACTCGGTGAATATTACCTTGTATGATAAGGAAAGGATAAAGTCCTAGTCGGGTACGTTATATCTCTAGAAGGAAATCCCTTTGTCGGAGTCTGACTAGGATTCTTACCCTGTAGCCTTGCCTCCTCGGTATATAAGGGGAGGCAGGGAGCGCCCTGAGGGTAGAACAACAAAGAACAAAATCTCACCAGAGAAACCTCAAAGGCAATACACCACAGTTGGAAGTAGGGTATTACCTCACCTCGAGAGCCTGAACCAGGATAAATTGTTTCGTGTTTTTTTGCAGTCCATCAAATTTAGGTCTCATGAGTAGCCCCATATTATTATTGCCAATATAAAGCATCGACAGTCAGCCACCCTGGTTTGGAGGATCTCCTATTGAGCTATTCGGCCAGTCTTGCGTAGATTGCGCTTGGTCTGTAGGCGTCGATTTTCTTCCTCCTATTGCTCACGCAGTCGGAGAGCTTCCTCCTCCTACTAATCACGTAGTCGGTGCGCGTCTTGTGTTGGGGTTGATCCCTTTGATGCCATGAAGACTTTGCGTGGTGGAGAAAAGCTTCCTGTGTTGCTGTCCAACTGGGAGTCGAACTCGGAGTAGTTTAGTGGTGTGATAATGACCCCAACCTCCCTGGACCCAATCTCGAGTGCCTCTGGGCCGTATCCAAGTTGAATTCTAGGGGGTTGGTCTTGCCGCATCAAATTTAAGTTGAAGATGGCTGTAGCGTTGTTGAGTCCAAGTGGGAGATTGACGATCTTGTCTCTCCTAGATCCGATTTGGACCGGCTCGGAGCCGAATCCGAGTCGAATACTAGGAAAGAGAGTTATCCTAAGGCTCGTAGATCTTGTGTATCGCCGGAGTAGGTTGTTGAAAACCGCTGTAGCGTTGAGTAAGCCAACTAGCACTAGGTCGGCTTGGTCCCTGGCTGATCGGGTCAAAACCAAGTTGGACAAGGTGAGATTGCCAAATTTGTCAGCGACGAAGTCGAGACTCCTGAAGCTGATGGCTTTTCCGGGGGTGAAGGTGATGCCGTCGACTCCTGTGGTTGGATCCATCAGGCTTGATGATGATGATCTTAACGAATCCCCTACCTGGCTCGCCAACTGTCGATGTTTTGTATCGACAATATTGATTGTAGGGCTACTAGTCGGACTGAAACTCGATGGGCTTTGAAAGACAAAACAATTTATACTGGTTCAGGCCCGGGGGGTGAGATAATACCCTACTTCCAGGTGAGGTGTATTGCTTTCACTTTGTTCTCTGGTGAGATTCTGTATACCCTTGGGGCTCCTTGCCTCTTCTTATATACTGAGAAGGCAAGGTTACAAGGCAGGAATCCCAATCGAACTCGACCAAGGAATTTCCCTCTAAGAACATAGAGTAACCGGCTAGAACTATATCCCTTTCCGTGTCATGCAAGGTCACATGAAGCCGAGTTCTACTATATCCCTAATTACATGAACCGGTCTATCCTCTATCCGAGTGACCATATTTGCCTTCCTTGAGAAACCCGGGGCCCATGGCCTCCACGCTTGTAATAAACTAACAATGTATATATAATATAACAATAAATGTTGATAACAAGGTATGACAAAATAAATTATATATCTTTGCAGCAGTAATTACCTCTCATACTTTCCCTTTACGATACTTCATTTTCTGGAAAGAAACAATCACATCATCAACCAAAATTGTAGCTAGGAATTCTTGATCAATGAAGCATACAATACAATCATTCATAAATTGATCGCCAATACGATTATGTGATGCCACCTTCACAATTTTCATAGTAGAAAAACACCTCTCCACTGATGCAATGGCAATAGGTAGGACAAGTACTAGCTTGAGGAGGTGATAGGCCAAAGGAAAAGCAAGATGTTTTTTTTTATCCACCATCAGCTTAGCAAGTTCAGAAATAGTGTTTATATTGGAAAATCTTTCATCTGCTCGCATATTATCAATGTAAATATGAAGCTCATGAGCAAGATCCTTCAGCTGCAATGAAGTAAAATCATCAGGATAGGACTTAGCCAACTCCATTAAACTCTCAAATCTGAATGCATCAAAGGAATCTTTGGGATTGAAAGCAGCCATTTGGGTAAGCAAATTAGAATTTACTTCAATAAAGCGATCATTGAACTCTTTAAGTTGCAAATCAATAACAGGATTCAAGCAATCATATTTATAACGCTGACAGTTAGTGCGGCTGATTTTTTTCTTGGTTTGTGCCTATCAGTGTACTCTTCTTCCATGTGCAACCTAGGGATACCATGCTCTTCACAAAAGGAATATATTGTCTCCAATAGAGATTCCCAACCTTCATCTCTAATTTGCTGAAATTTTTGCTTGGTTAGCTTCACCGCAGACATGGCCTCTAAGATGTTTTGATCTTTCCTCTGTTAAGATAGTGACAATGCATTTGCATGTCCTAAGATAAGCAACATCAAGTGCAAATGAAACACAAAGTCAAAATCTATGAGATAATCTCAGAGACCATGGGCTTGACATTTCTTCCCATTATTTGGACCCTCCTTTTCAACATATTGGAGCACTTCAATTTGTTTTGGCTCTTAAGATTTTTATAATGCGAATACTAACGAGTATCCCCGGCTCTAGAAACTGCTCCTAGTTTAATCCTGTTCCACTACTAAGTTGTCCATTACTTATGCCTTTTCTTACCCTCTTCTGTTGGCTTTCACGAATCATATCTTTTCGTTCGCAAGAAGCTCCCGAGACATTAATCAAAAGAGAAATCACGTCAAAGAAGTCACTAATATCATCATTCTTTTTAGCTACAACCACAATAACTAATTGGAGCTGGTGAGCAAAACAATAAACATAATATACTGAGTTGTTCTCTCTCAGGACTAAAGCTCTCAAACCATTAAACTCACCTCTCATGTTGCTTGCTCCATCATAACCTTGGCCTCTAACGTGTTTTAAGCTTAATCCATACTTCTCAAAAAGATAATTGATATTAGATTTCAAGCAAGAAGCCGATGTCTCTGAATCGCAAAAAAGTGGATTCGCTAGAATGCCATCACTTAAATGGGCTTCGATAAAATGCCACTCTCAACAGAAGGGTGTACGCCACAATGCTATTTTCGTACTTTCTTAGATTTTAGGTACTTTTTATGCATGTTCGGACGGAATTGCCCCTCCTTGTTCCAAAATGTTGTATGAGTGTATTTGGTACTTATCAGTTATGAATGGCAAGTGAATCAGTTATGAATGACATGTGTATTTGGTTTAGTATTAATTTATATCTGGCATACAAATTGGAGGCATATAAATGGACAACACGGAGGCATATAACACACGGGCATCATATGCATACCATAACACACAGGCATCATAACTTGACTACACCAGTACACAGACATGGTTCACAAAAGTACCACACAGGCATGCATCAGGACATTAGTACAACTTGGATACATCAGCACACAACTTAAAACATTTAGGTAGGCTTCATTTTCTTGGGTGTTAGCTTCCTTGTACAGGGATTCTTTGATGGAGGTGCCGGCTGTGAGCTTGATTCAGTAGTCAACTTCCTTGAACATGTCTTTTTGGAAGCAGGTGTCGGCTGAGAGCTTGTCTGTACTCCTTGTTCCATCAACATTGCAATCCGGCTGCGAGAAAATTGTCAAGGTTTAGGAAAAAGACAGCTAGGTTGATGTAATTGCTAGGTCCCTATAGTTGGTAGTACTTACCTTCTTGTTACCGGCACAGGGCTCTGTTGCATAATTGTTTCCACGTTAGGCCTAGTTGGGGTAGATCGTTCAGGTTCAGGAGCCTTCCCATACTTTGTTGTATTCCACCGTGCATTTCTTTTCCTACAAGGTGAGATAAAAGAGAAAGAAGGTAGTTTTGCTTAAAAACACATGCTGGATAGTAGGAAAACAATAATAAAATGTGGCCTTACCTTTTTCTTCCTTGTTCCATTGAGTTTGCACTAGTAGCTAGATTCTCCATAACCCAACTTGCCACATCTTTTGCACCTTCTTTTTCCTCTAATCATTTGTTTTTCTTTGCCATTGTCTCCTGATTTGGCAGTAGATTTACTACCCCCATGTGATGCCTCGCACTTTTAACACCGAAGATAAAAGTGTAGGACTTGGATTACTATTTAACAAATTCTTGTTTTGCTAAATAATAGTCCACATCAGATATTGCAACAGAGAAATAGCTAGAAATTACCTTTAATTTGTACCTAGAAGTCTTAAGGTCATCTATACCATCTTATACTCGCCATGTTTGGAACCTGGTGTGTTATATAGCAAGAGTGAGCACTTTCGTCTCAACAAGTCATTAATAACAAATTGTAAATGCATGAATAATAAACTAATAAATCTATCTTATATCTATATCTCCTACACCATCATCACCATCATCATTCATCCCAAAGTCTATGTCTATTTTATAAAAGAGGTTTCCAAATGAAGTTATAAAACTAAATCACACTCATAACATTGAATAGAGTTAATAATAACTCCCCGTAGCTTCCAATCCAGGAGACAGGCATGAATCACAATTTAATTTAGCACTGTCCAAGCTTGTATCACTTTACCCATAGCTACTTGTCGATGTTTTACACCGGCAATAAATATATGGGACTACTCGGCGGATGGAAACTTGATGGATTGCAAAGGAACACAGAGGGATTTTATACTGGTTCAGGCCCTCAATGTGAGGTAATACCCTACGTCCAGTTGTGGTGGTATTCCTTTGAGGATATATGGTGGTGATTCTGGTGAACCAACTCAACCTGCCCTCAGGGGGCGCCCTACCTCCCCTTATATACTGGGGGACAGGGTTACAAAGTAGGAGTCCCAACCGGATTACGGCCAAGGGATCTCCTCTTAGAGATATAACGCACCCGACTAGGACTGTATATTCCTTTCTATACAAGGCAAAGTCTACCGAATCTAGCTATATCTCTAATTACAAGGCTAGGCCCATCCTCTATCCGAGTGGCTCATATGTTTGTCATGAGGTACCCGGGGCCCATGGCACCCACACTACTCTAAAAACGTTTAACTGTCACACTTCACGGTGTGTGACACCATGCTAGAGTACAACACTTTTCCCCTATTTCCATTTACTAAACTCCATGATTGTGTTAGGCCTAACAACCCTCCACACCACCACGCTAATATATGCGCCTGGAATGTACTTCATCGGCATTCGATGGGTTTGTCATCGCCCATCCTACTACTACGTACCCATGTGGAGTACAATAAACTTCAATAAGGTACTAGGTCCTGCTCGTCTTAAAACGGATCTATGGTCGACACGATTTATACGGTTCCCTAATGCGAGTGAAGGGGGTGATTAGTCCTTATATTTATAACCCTATGTAGAGAGAGCCCTGACCTGCCATCATCAATCATCACATCCCTGAGCTCCCCCTACCAACCATATTAATATCCTGATAATCTCCATCATCATCAGTCTGCCAGTCATCTCATCATCCATATTATTATTTTAGAAAATAATATTCGATGCAATAATAGAAGTAATATGATGAGAACATCACTTCTTTAGATACACACTTACAATCTCCTCATGTTGAACAAGATGCGCCACAGATCCAAGGACCAATTACTTGCGCACGTGCCCGTCAACTTAATCGCCAGGTGAATGCGTTCCTAAGTTTACATGAAAATATTTCTACGAATGGCATACTATTTAATTCTTGTGATGATTTTATTGTTATTAGGAACTTGAGAGAATACCATGGACAATAGCTCAAGAAATCAAATATTAAAGTGGAGACAACAAGTGCAAGTAAACTCCTATTTTCGAGACCGGTTCAATTTCAGGCTAGGAGACAATGTCAACTTCAAACAGCCATAACTTTTGATCCAGAAGGAGTTACAGGGCCTACAAGTATTTGTTGGAAAGCTTATGAAGTATACTTTCAGATGGTTTTAGTTTCATGCCAAAATTCCTCCTGAGCTGTCCAGAATCATCAAAATAATTACGTTATTTTTCCTATCCAAGTCAGTTTGGATTTTTGGGCCTTATATTTGTGTCGTGGGCTAAACCCATGAGGAGTGCGCCCCTCACAAGGAAAATCCTAACCCTAGGACGTCCTAACTCATATATATTCAGTAGCCGCCACCGTTTAGAGGTGGGTTTTGCTTAGATTAATCTGTCTTTAAACAGTTTCGCCGTTTATCAATTTGTGAGACCCCAACTTCAAGAGTATAATCATTCATCTGCAAGTTGAGTTGCACTCTTCCTTGTTCTTTCTTGTGTTCTTTGATTCACATGCAGGGATTAGCCTTCGTGGAGAGGTCAACCAGGCAGCGCACAGTTGATAACAAGAGGAGACGTGGTGCTGCGATTGCAAGGTTCGGGTCTTGTGCAAGTGTTGGTCATTGTGTGTTCTATTTTAGTGTCATATATCACGTCCTTTGATCACCGTACATCTCCATCCACCTCCCCAGCAGCCACCGCCACCATATCATCCCCAGTTTCACTACCTGATTCCAAATCAGCCTCCACCAAAACACTGATACGGAGGACTCTCCTTGAAACAGCCATAACTTTTACATACGGACTAGGAATCAGGCAAATAAGTAGTCTACGGACATCTACGAAAAATTTTCCATCCACTACTCCCCGACTTTGTCAGATTTGCCAAAATCAGTTTTGCAAAATTCAGGCTGGAAAATTGGGTATCCGCACTTCAAAGTTCTAGCACGCTTTATAAAGCACGCTCGTGTATTTCTATAGGCTACATCTTATATCAGACTGAGCTGCCACCTCCTGAGGTTGTTGTTCCTATGCTCCTAGTTGAGAAAAAAATATCAGAAAAATAAAAGCAAAATAAAAAAAGGGTGTGAAAGAAGGGGAAAAAAAAGAAAAGGAGAGGAGCACATAGGACACACCAGAGAGCCAGCTGTGCGTGTTTTGTGCTGTGTTTTTTGCCTTGTCTTTTTCCTTGCTGCTGTCCTTTCATACTTGTTTGTCTCCCTTGTTTTATCACATCTGGTTTAGAACGCGTTTAGGCCAGCAACTAGGACAAGTGCTTTGTACATTTATTCAGCATTACTATCTGTTATTGAATTATGTGCTACTAATATATTTGGCCTCCCAAGCTCCATATATATACTTCTAGTCAGCACGGTCTCGACCCTTGTAATCGCTGGATCACGCCCTCAAGGTATCACGAACCAGCCATCGGTTGTACCATTCTTTGCTCGCTAGTCTCAGAACGTTGTAAGAGCTCGGTAAGGTGCTTCCATTTGCAAGTGTCCACTATCCTTGCATAGTAGTAGTTGATAGGGATCATACTTTTGTGCTTTTTGTTTTCTATTTTCTACTAACCATGGCAAGTGAGGTGAATGATTTCGCTGATTGTGCTTCAAAAGAGGAGATCATTAAGCTGGATCAGAAGATTGAGGACTATGTAGCTGCCATGAATGCTATGCGGGAAGACCTCCAGGCTATAGTGGGGAGCATTACCACCCTCACTAATAGCATTGAGCAGTTGGCAGCAAACCGTCACCCAACACCACCACTTGTTGATGATGACGGAGGTAATTGTAACGCCCTGGTTTCCAGGCCGTTAAAAACTATTTCCGTAAAAACCCTAATTTTAAAAATCTTGGATTTTTGTGTGTGCTTAAGGACTAAGTGCCGTAGATCTCAGTCTAAACCCCCAAATTGTCCTTTCAAAAACTCTCTGGATCCCTCTCTCATATATACATATATATAAATATATGTGTATATGTGAATCCCTCTTGAAATCCCCTTAATTAAATTCCTGAGAATATTATAGAGATCAACCATCAAATTGCCAAAACAGTACCCAACCCCTGGGAATTTATTCCCTCCAAAATCCCCATCCTATTCTTCCAAAATATATATATATCTCTCAACCGTGGTAATAAAAATCTTCATCTGAAAATCTAAGGAATCTTTGTGGGCCCAAGGATAAATTTTTGAAATAAATCCCTCTCAAAATCTCCCAAAAGTCCCAAAAGTCCAAATCCCAAATCCAAAATTTAAAACTCCAATTTATCCTTTCAAATTCTCTCTCAAGACCTTCCCTTCAAATATAAATATATATATATATATGTGTATATATATATATGTATATATATATACATGTATATATATAAATCTATATCAAAGTCCCTCTTCAAATTCCTTTGATTTAATCCTCGAGAAATCAAAGACCAAAATTCCCAATTCATACCCTTCTCAATTCTCCACAAATCCCTATCCATTCCTTGTATATATATGTGTGTGGGCACCCGATTATTCTGCACTATAAGAGGTAATTGGTACGACAATGCGAAATATCTAGTTGGATGGGATCTCAAGAGAAAGCCAAATAAAACTGTAACCATCCAACCTCATCGCAGCCTTGTCATACAAATCACCAAATATAATGCGAAACAACCGAACACCAGGCTAAGAACACAAGAGATATTTAGAAGAATAGTTACACCAGTCCGCACGATGAGATATGCCCATCAAACCATACGAAGGTGGTGACCAAACATGATACATATCTCTGAGGACATACCCTACGGTTGAACTACTCTCCATATATCTCAACTGTTCTAAGCCTATACTCATGCAGACTAGCCCCAGGAAAATTGCTAGTCCACACTTTCATCTCTAGCAATGGTATACAAACATAGGGTATACAATTATAAATGAAATAAACTTAGATACAACTAAGATTACATAGGCTAAAAAGGCCAAATAATATGATTCAGCGGAAACTTGTCTACCCATACCACAGGCAATCTGACTAGGGATACACCCCTTAAAAAATCAATCCTAAAGAAGCAACGAATTCCCGTAGCACTCAACCTACAGCAAGGATTATAATCATACAAGCAAGAGTCAGTACATTACCAAAATAATGTACTGGCAAGGACAATCCTATATCACTACATGCCAGCTCTAAATCAAGGAGATAGCTATTTGTGGGTTCAGTTTTGCATAAAGCTAATTTTAATTCACAATCATTTGCAACGGTATTTAATAAAACATTATAAACATATATAATAAGTAGAGAAGTGATCAACATACTAATTTTCCTGCTTACTGCCCTCCTCGGCAACAAGCCACCATAAGCATTATCATAAGCATAATAACTCTCATAAATCACCAATTCACATCCCAATTTCATAAACACATTTAAAAGCATAAATCTATACTCAATGGACATAACCATGCCGCTCATGACCGTGAGCACGGCTAACCGATTACTTTTGACTCTGCAGAGTTTGTACAATTTTACCCACACGATGTGATAGAAGCCTAACGGCTACACTCTAGTTTGTCCGGTACACGTCGGTACCACCACACTCTACACATTGAATGCGGTCTAGAGGTCACAACACAGCTTTTACATTACCTAACGTTTAGCCTTGCACCAGCACGAGGTGTGTTACTCCACATCGGGGCGCTATCCCAATGTCGTGGGTGGCGGGCCCACGCCTTAAACCAGCGCCGTGACGGCAGTCTTCCTGACTCCCCACGAGGTACACAACGTTGTATTGGACAAACTTAGACGCCTATGCCATGAGGTGATCACAGTCCCTCATGGTTCACATAGGTAGCTCCTCTAGACAGCCCTACAGTACGCTCGTAAGCACTGCCCATACTTGTGGGTGCCATGGGCCCCGGGTACCTCATGACAAGCATATGGGCCACTCGGATAGAGGATGGGCCTAGCCTTGTAATTAGAGATATAGCTAGATTCGGCAGACTTCGCCTTGTATGGAAAGGAACATACAGTCCTAGTCGGGTGTGTTATATCTCTAAGGGGAGATCTCCTAGTCGTAATCCGATGGGGACTCCTACCTTGTAACCCTGTCCCCCAATATATAAGGGGAGGCAGGGCGCCCCATGAGGGCACGACAAAAAAGAAGAGCTCATAGAAGCACACGGCCATACAGTTCATCAGAACTACCACCGTATATCCTCAAAGGAATACATACAAACTGGACGTAGGGTATTACCTCACATTGAGGGCCTGAACCAGTATAAAATCTCTCTATGTTCCTTTGCAATCCACCGAGTTTCCATCCGCCGAGTAGCCCCATATATTTATTGCCGGTGTAAAACATCGACAGTTGGCGCGCCAGGTAGGGGCTTCGGCGCGATCTACATCTACAAGCTCGATGGATCCAGCAACCGAAGTCGACGGCGGCAAACTCCCCCCCGGAGATACAATCGCATTCAGAAGCCTTGACTTCGTCGCGACAGATCGGCAATCTCACCCCGGCCGACACGGACCCGATCCAACCGGGCCGAGGAAACCAGCTGACTCCGCGCCAGTCGGCCCACACGACGCTGCGGCAATCTTCGACGACATGCTGCGGCGATCTCCAATACGCCCGAGTCCAGGGACAACTCTTCCTTTCAGTGTTCGACTCGGACTCGGTTCTGAGCCGGCCGAGATCGGGCCGAGAAGGGAAGAGATCGTCAACTTCCCGTTCGGACTCAGCGACGCCGCGGATATCTACAATCTACATCCGACGCGGCAAACCCGATCCCCTGGAGTTCGACTCGGATACGGCTCCGAGCCGCTCGAGATCGGATCTAGGGAGGTCGGAGTTGTAATCACCCCCATCAACTATTCGGACTACGACTCCCAGTCGGATTCCGACCCCAAGTCGGATACCAGCTCGGCAAGCTTCACTCCGCCGCGAGAAATTTTCATGGCATCCAGAGGCTCTACTCCTATTCAGGAATCATGCCGACGACGCGAACAACAAGAGGAGGAGGCCTGCCGACTACGAGAACAACAGGAGGAAGAAGCAAGACGCCTGCACGCCCGCAACGACGATCTACGCAGGGCTGGGCGAACCTCTCAGCAACAAACCCTCCAAACCCGAGTCGGTGACCACGATGTCTTCGTTACTCCACAACAGAACATCGTGGCCGCCGCAACCCTACTGGACACGGTCCAACTTGGGCCTGATCACCAGGCCACCCCGACGATCGCAAGGATAAAAGCCATGCTTACCGCTGCCGCATGTCGGCAGCACCAACAGTCGGGAGATACCCTCATACCGACCAATCGGTCAACTTCCCCAGCGGCAGTCTCATCCACCTCAAAGCGACGTCGAGCGGCCGGCTCTAGTCGGCAGCAGCGCGGAGTCAAGCCAGATGTCACTCGGCAACCACAACAACCGGCAACGTCGAAGCGACCGTCGGGACAACCAGGACCTCCGAGACCGACTGCGGCGCGACCTTCAGCAAGACATTAATGCTCGCGCCGCAAACGAGAAGAAGACGAGCAACGCCACTGGAAGACGAGAACGAGCAATTCGGCCTCCACTACGAGCGGTTTCGCCGCCGTAGTCGAGGTCGGAGTCCTCATGAAGACGAAGGAGTACCGGCCTTCACTCAGGAGCTACAACAAGTCGACTGGCCGTCAAGTTTCAAGCCTACAGGCATCAACAAATACGATGGCAAGACTAATCCCGAGTCCTGGCTCACGGTCTACACTCTGGCGATCCGAGCAGCTGGGGGAAATCACAAAGTCATGGCTAACTACCTCCCAGTCGCTCTAGCCGACTCAGCGAGGACATGGCTAACAGGACTCCCAAAGCGATCAATCGGCTCTTGGGGAGAACTCCGGGAACGGTTCATCACCAACTTCCAGGGAACATACGAGAGGCCATCTTCCGAGTACCACCTATATCAGTTGCGTCAAAGGAAGAACGAGTCTCTTCGTGACTTCATCAAGAGGTTTTCTGAGAAGAGGAACTCAATCCTGAACATCAAGGATGAGGTCGTCATCGCCGCCTTTCGAAAAGGAGTCAAAGACACCTCGTTCATCGACAAATTCACGCGGAAGCCTCCCAACTCTGTCAAGGCCCTATTCGACATGGCAAACAAGTACGCCGACTCGGCCCACGCTGTTGCCGAGGCCCTCGATGACAACAAGTCACCCTGACAGAAGAAGCGGGACGACACCGACGACGCGGTCCCGACTAAAACTGGGAATCGCAAACGCAAGTCAGACGGCTCTATTGTGGCAGTCGGTCACAACCGCCTTCGACCTTCAACAACTGAAGATTATCAGAACAACAAGTGACATGCTCGGGGGCTCACAAGCTCAAACACGAGGATGGCATCACCACTCCCAAATACCGAACAGCTAAGTCGCTTTCTGATAAACATCTCCTCACTCGGCCTTGCTAGTGCCACAGCCGCTTACACCTAATAGGTGTACAAGCTGCGCATTTACTTTTTTCCGTTTTTGCTCTTAAATGATTACAAAAGTACTCGAGTAGCATAAATCTCGATCCGTGAAACTCTGCTCCATGTAAGACGAACTCAAGTCACCCAAAACGCGTGCCTGGGAAAGAGCCATGAGCCAACTCCCGACGCTAGGGGGCTATGACTAGTCGGGCAAAGTGCTTAAACGTAAGGGGTCAACTACTCGAGGAAATTAATATCAAAAAGAGGAAGAACACGTATTTACATACATTGTAAAATACATTTTATTCGGATGATTATTTTCATCATCAGATGCTACTCATCCGATATCTTTATATTGCAGGCCCAGCTCCGGATATGCGTGACAGGAACTCAGGGCTGCAGCCTATCTCCTACGCTCGGGGGCTGGACAAGTCTGCCAAAATACACTCGGGATGCTCCATGAGGGCTACCTACCGAGTACTTGCGCCAGTCGAGACGTCATCTTCCTCGACTACGCTCCATGGGAGCTAACAATCGGCCCCCGGCGCCAGTCGGGGCTGTGTACCACTCGGCTAAGTAGGGTACGCCCCATGAGGATCGCCAGCCGAATCCTACGCTAATGCTAGGTTCGGGTACCTTATTTGGCCGCAACTCTGTCAGGTTGGGTACGCCCCATGAGGGTCGCCAGCCGAATCCTATGCTAATGCAAGATTCGGGTGCCTAGCTTGGCTATAACTCTGTTGGATAGGGTACGCCCCATGAGGGTCACCAGCCGAACCCTCTGCTAATGCAAGGTTCGGGTACCTTGTTCGGCTTTTCCCAAGTCAGAGAAGACTTACATCGTCAAAGCGCATCCGGAGTTCTCATGCACTGCGTCACACCTGAGGAGGGCAAGCAGATCCTGCAACATACCTACTCGGGTACATGTGGCAACCAGTTTGCATCCAGAACGTAAGTCGGAAAGGCTTGCGAATAAGGATTTCTCTGGCTGATTGCGGTTACCAACACCAAAAAACTCATCCTGACATGCGATGGATGATACTTCCCTAGAGCTATGCTGGATAGGTCGGCTCAGGCCAGCTTATTTGGTAGCAGCCACCAAGATATGAGTTCCTACGGTAGCATGCTCCATGTGGGCCGCCCGCAGGCTGAGTTGAAATTATAGCGCTGGTGCTACCAACAGGAGCCGATGAGGTAAACAGATATGCTTCATGAGAGCCTTATTGCTAAACATATATGTTTGGGTATCTGTCTTATCCGCCAGGTCTCGAGGATACATCCTTACAAGGATCACAAGCTGGTCTTCATTGAAATTGGAGATACAGGTATCTCTCTCGAGTACACCTAACCACGTAATGGATTTATTTTTCATACAGTGGTACTCGGCCTATATGCGCGGCCACCAGTTGCCATGAGCAACATTACTCCAGCCGACATGACGCTGAAGAGTCTAACTTTCGAGTAGTGCACTACTCGGGAGAGACTATAAAATTCTCATTCCCGCTGACATGATGCGGAAGAGTCTAACTTCCGAATGGGACGCCACTCGGGAAAGACTATAAACACCTTTTCCGGCTGACATGATGCCGACGAGTCTAATTTTCGAGTAGCATCCTACTCGGCAAGACTATAAACGCACATTCCGACTGACATGAAGTCGAAGAGTCCTATATACGAGTAGTTTCCTACTCGGCAAGACTATAAATCATATTCCGGTTGACATGATACCGAAGAGTCTCATGTACCAGTAGTAATCTACTCGGGAAAGACTACAAGGTTAAAGATCTTTGACTTCATGTTTAATTGTTTTCACAATTAAGCACAAAGTCGGGGGCTACACCTAATAGGTGCGCCTATTCGGCGCACACTATTCCAACATCTACATCGAGACCTTCATAGCCTCGCTGCCAGCTGACATGAAGCAGGACTCGGGAGGAGCAGCACTCAGACAAAGAGTACTCGGGAGCAATGCACTCGGGAAGACTTCACCGTGGAGGATGAGCACTCGGCATCAGCTGTGACTCAACTATGAAGGTCTCGGGGGCTACTGTGGGTGCCATGGGCCCCGGGTACCTCATGACAAGCATATGGGCCACTCGGATAGAGGATGGGCCTAGCCTTGTAATTAGAGATATAGCTAGATTCGGCAGACTTCGCCTTGTATGGAAAGGAACATACAGTCCTAATCGGATGTGTTATATCTCTAAGGGGAGATCTCCTAGTCGTAATCCGATGGGGACTCCTACCTTGTAACCCTGTCCCCCAGTATATAAGGGGAGGCAGGGCGCCCCATGAGGGCACGACAAAAAAGAAGAGCTCATAGAAGCACACGGCCATACAGTTCATCAGAACTACCACCGTATATCCTCAAAGCCTCAAAGGAATACATACAAACTGGACGTAGGGTATTACCTCACATTGAGGGCCTGAACCAGTATAAAATCTCTCTGTGTTCCTTTGCAATCCACCGAGTTTCCATCCGCCGAGTAGCCCCATATATTTATTGCCGGTGTAAAACATCGACAATACTACTCAGCCTACCAAAATGCAAGGCTAAACATTAAGTAACTTAATCCACTATGGCCATCCCATACTAGCACATGTGGTTGTACTGTTTAACATAAGAATATGACACTGAGTTCAATCCTTAATCGACCCAGGCGAACACTCCCCCTATCGGTGTGCAACTACTCCATATGCACACCACTTGCCGCCCAAGTCTAAATTTAGGTTTTTCATTATTTCAGTTCACAAATAACCAGAGGCTTCACCTCTGTCCAGAAGTTCTAAAATTCCCATTTTCAAAGGTATATAATGATCACTGTAATATTTAGCGCGTTACTAAGCATGGCTAAGCGTAAGCAAATGTATTGACTTAATATAGACCCCATGAGTACAAACCAAGTACTTTAATCAAGCCTAAGGTTACAAACAGCAAGGAATACAATGTTCTAAGGTGGATCATGCAACTAATAGGTTATAACTACCATTTACCACAATTCAAATACCGTTATTCACAAATACACATGCAATTTTACAAACAATACATTTCATTCCCCAAAACATAGATTCAAATTGTTCAAGGAGGAGGGGAGAAAACTTGCCTTACTCTCGAGTACTCGGACTCCAACTATTTCACTTCTTTACCGATATCGAATTCGCTCTCTAGAAAGAAAATGACGTACAACCGAATAAATAGCAAATAATGCGAAAATTCCAAAATGCTCTAATATGCATGAGATTCATACCTTAGGTTGCTACTGGTCTAAAGTGAATTTAGGTGAAAGAATTTCTATTTTATCACGTTCTATTTGAGAGTTATGAATTTTACGAGTTCTATGCGAAAATACGTCCGAATACGATATGAGGTCATAATTGAAGTTATTTTAATATGTGAGAAACTTACACAGTGGTTTGGTACTGGTCTTAGGTAAATTTTGATAAAGAGATTTCTATTTTACCAACTTCTATTTAGGAGATATGAGTTTATCAATTTCTAGGCATGTATATGTACTTATATGTGTATTTTAGTATACATGTGTTTTAGGGCTAGGTTTTTATAAGAATATAAATCTACATATTTTGATAAAAATGCCTTGTGAATCTACTGCCCTTTGGGTATATTTTATTTAGAGTAAGAATGGAGTTTATATGATTTTTAGAAATCATTTTACCTCTTTTTACTCTATACAAATCATTTATCCTTTGTATAAATCCTAAAGGTGGTTCTCATACTAATTTAGCAAGTCTCCAGCTTTTCCAAAATAAAGAGCAAAATATTTTGAAGTTATCAAAAGTCGTTTCATATTATTTGGAGTTAATATGAATTTCTTATGCATTTTAGAAGTCAATACATGTTATGTATTCTAATTTATGTATTTACCTATTACATGTTTTATATCATTGTCTTTCATATAAATGGAATTTGGTTTTAGCTCACCACAGTAAAGATCAATATTTCATGAATTTACCAAACTTTAATTTATAGTAATGAGACATAGTAATATATATATATATATAACGTTTATGTGTTTTATGATTTTAATTATTTTTAAAGAATTTTAGGTATTGATTTCCCTAGATTTTATTCTACAGGAATAAAGTTCATAATTTTTTGATTCCAGAAAAATTTTATTCACCTAATTTGGAGTTGAAATGGATTAGATATGAATTTCTGAAGTTTGCATATTTTTCAGTGAAATAATAAAGCTATTTAGTACTTTCTTTTATTTTTTTGGATTTTTAACCAGTCGGGTCCACCAGTTAATGAGTATCATTTTGCAAAAAGGCCCTCGGGCTTTCCAGGAATAGAACCCGCAATCCTCCCACGTGTGAGATGAGGTGTTCTTCAAGAGTCGAAGTTTTTTTGGTATTTACGATTTGATCCTTGGTCCCATCGGTCATAGAGTGTGTTTTTTACTACTTAACCTTACAAGTTTTTAATCTCTTTTAATCGGGTCCTCCGCACTCTAATGACGTGGGCCCCGTCTGTCAGCCGGACAGAGCAGGGGGAGGAGTAGATCGGCAGCGCCGGCGAACTTCCCGGCAGCGGCGACGGCGAACGACGGCGTTTTAGACGGCGCAGCCAAAAGAGAAAGTGAAGAGGAGTCTCGGGCGAAGCTGTAGGTGGTCGCCTTGCCACCTTGGGTGACCGGAGTCGACGGCGACGACGGCGGAGGCGGCGGAGTGGTTCGGGTGGTCGATGCATGCCACGGTATGGCTTGGATCTAGCCTATCCGAGGTATGCATGCGAGTCTAAGGACTACCAGGAGGCTTACCATGTGTGCAGCAAGGAATGGCAAGTGCGGAAACGCAGCGGCTATGGCGTCCATGGCTTGGCGGCGGCACGAACTCCTTCGGGTGGATGGCGACAGCGTGTTCCGGCCAATGAGCTGGCAAGAAGACACCTGAGGGTGGTCAGTGAGATCCTAGGGGAGCTACTGGTGTGAGGAATCGAGCTCAAGCTCACCATGAGCAGAGGAATCGACGATGTGGCTCGGGAGAAGAACCGATGAAGACGATGGCCGTTCTCCTTCGTCGGGGCTTCGTTCTTGGGGATTTCTTGGTGGTGAATGATTGGAGTCGGGCCGACCTCCGTGGTGCAGCGGCTTGGTCTAAGCCCCACCGAGGCGGCCGAAATAGGGACGCAATGCAGCGGCTGCGCATCTGTGCTGAGGACGAAGGCGACGGCGACGCCACTATTCCGACCTACACGGAACAGGGCGCAAATAGTACAGGGAGTTAGGAGTTGTATTTGGATCACGTTTCTAGGCTTGTTCTGCGGCAAAGCTCACCAGAGCGTGGATGGCGGCTATCGAACACCTTGCTGCACCAATGATGAGTGCGGCGTTCCCGGTGATTCCGAGGTGAACTCTCTCGGTTTCTCCGTGGAGCACAATTAGAATGAGAATGGGATGGTGCTGGTGAAATGGGCAGCCAAATGGTAAAGTTTGGGGTGGCAGTGGGCATGGAAGGTGGCAACTCTTGGCATTGACACGTCTGGGGGCACTTGGCTCCGTTTCAGGGCATGGGGCTGCGCTGGCTTGTGTCCTGAGACATACAGGTGGTACCCACAAAGTTTGGGACCCAATGGTCGTGAGAGGAGGGAGAACATCATCTAGAAGCTACGTGTGGGAGTGTGGCAACCAGCTGTTTTGCACTGACATTTTCACCGAGTTAGAAAGGGTTCCTAGGGTTGGAAAAATTCACATGTGTAGATGGATATATATTCTACTACCCTGCCAAGTTCCAAAGCTTGAGGCTTTATATTTTTATTGTGGCAAAAAGATGAAATAGGCTTAGTAACACAGTTTTCTGCAGTGCACTAGTCTGAGTCAGTGAGCTTTGTCCTATTATTTCATGTTCATGTGTGAAGATTGTACTGAAATTTTTACTGCAATTAGTTCACAATCTACTCCAGGTTCTGGTAAATTTTGATGAGAATGTGATTGATGGTTTAATTCTGGAAAAAGTGTCAAGTAGGCTGTCTGCAGGTGAAAGTTTTTCTGTATTGCTAAATTAGGAGTATTTATTTGAGACACTTATTGAATTGATAAAATTTGGTAAAAATTACTGGAGATAGAGAAGAATGTGATTAACTTGCTGACCGAATTTTGTTGCTAGAAGTGATCTGGTTTATCTTTGGTGAATTTGCAAAGTGGGCGTGGTGATCCTGTTTTTCCTGCAGTCTAAATTAATCCCCTAGTGCATTGCACTTATCATTTTATGTGATTTATTTAGGAGATAAATTAAACCAAAATTCCTGGTGGTAGGGTTCATGTTGGCACACACTTTGGCAAAAGGGCTCTATCTAATCATTCTTCATTTTCATTTGGTGAATTTTAGAATTATACCTATTCATTTTTAGCTAGCTTCCTAGTTTTGCTGATTTGAGGGATTTGATTAAAGTACTTATTGAAGTGATAAAATCATGTAAAATTTACAGTGGATTAAATATGTGGGATAGTGTTTACAGGAATTTTTCTATGATTTTATGTTTGACCTATTCTCCTTAGAAATTATTTAGGCTATACAAATGTATATTCATCCTATTATGGAAATGCACTTTAAGATTCAAAAAGAATCCAAATAAAGGGTATGCACATGAAATGGTAATAATTTATTTGTCTACAGATTCCTATGTTGAACATAGTTTATACTCATTTAGCCATATTACCTTTTATTATTTATATTGTGACTTAGGGTAAGTCTTTAAATAAGTTAAGAATTTTAACTATAAAAGTTTTAGCGTTTCCCTTTTTTTTTAACAATATACTTCAGTGGTTTACCTCTGATTATTGCTCCCTGCTTTGGAAATTATAGAGTTTTACTCTCGAGGTCTTTTTGTTAATTTGTTTTGGTTAGAATTTCGAATTCTAGTATGTTACAGCTCTACCCCCCTTAAAATGAATCTTGTCCCCGAGATTTAGGTCCGACTAAGTAAAGAGGATGGGATGTTCTTAGGTCTTGGTTTACTAGACTTGTTCAAAAACTGGTAGATGTGGAGGCTACCTAAGGTGCCATGTCTGCAGTTCTTTTTAATAAAAACATTAGGTTATTTACTTCCATGGGGAGGATGGTCAGTGTGGTATGGACAAATGGTTGTGCTCAAAGTCAATAGTCCATGTTTTGGTGAATGATACTTCCTTATTATAAGAATTACATTTGGGACACCAAGGCATTTCAAACATATCGGGTTCAGTATCTTTTGGAAAAAAATTAACTTCTTAGTAATCCACTGTGATTCCAATTGTTTCTTCATTTAAATTAATCTACATTTTGGGAAGGTCCTTTTGATTTATAGAGTCTTCTAGTTGGAAAGGTATGCTCTACTTCAGCTACTTATAGTTCATCTAATTCATAACTAGGACATCAAACAGCAAATTTCAGATTTCAAACTAAACTAGTACACATTTATTATTATTACATCCGTTCCCAAGGGTTCATATGTGAAGGGTTACAGAAGGGTCATCTTACACATTGTACAAGTCAAAATTTCCCCCATCTACTCTATCGGGCTTACATAGGGCATTTTACAAATAAACAGGATGGTTATGGTGGAGTACAATATTACAGGTGATGGCCATCTCTTGGCATACATAGAGTGATTATTCGGAGTCTTCTAAATTTCTTCACCCGTCCATTTGTAGTTCAAAAGCACGCCCATACCATTGAACGTAACGTGCTAGTCCGTACGGTCCCATGGTACCTAACGGTGGAAGTGCCGATACAATGAAGCGGCGAGCGGGCCGACTTGCAGTCCCAGGTATACCCACGTCTCAATGTAAGTCCCGGTGGGTGGTGGCAAAATCTCTTCCGGAGCGTGCTTGGCGTCTTCTCCATACATGAACTCGGGTGAGTAGAAACCTTCATGGAACCGAGGCAGTATGCGTCTCTCAAGGGTTGCTATCCTGGTGTAGGCACGGTTCAATTCTGTGGTGGTTATGTGATAAAGTTCATCCAATGAACGCAAAAGCTGGGCCAACTGAAGATAGGGAGTGTCTGGTTCTTTATTTGCTTCTAGTAACACTAGGAACATGTTTCGCCCGTTCCCTTGGTTCATTGCTGGAAAGTAACGGTAGAGGTCAAATAATTCTGGCAGTTCACGGCGAAGATGTGCGATAGCTACATAGGCACTATGGTACATGGTAGGAAGACAATTCCACCCATGACCTTCATAGTGACGGTCTCTTTCAGTTGGGTTCCTACCTCGGATATAAACTTGGGCCATATAAAGGACTTGTGAGGTGCCGATAGTCTTGATGAAAATGTGGTACTCTGGAGGTTGAGTGAATCCAGCATGTTGTAACATTATCCAAAGGTTATGCTGGGTAGTGTGATGAGAAAGGTGGTGAAGTCTCTCTGTTCGGCTTGCTCTCTATCGCCCGAAACAGCAACGGCTCTGGCAGCCTCACTCCTAGTCCCGACGATGAGATCAGCGAACCTTCAACTCCTCCAACCTATACGGTGAATGATGGAACAAGCTAGAATGAACTTAGGTTTTCGATATCTCAACCATAGGTTGACTAACTAACAGAAATGTTGTAAATAGGTGGGAATATGGAATAGTGGTGCTAGAAATCCTCTAACTTGAGTTGGGTAACCTAGAGTAGGGTTAAACTGAGCTAAAGTGTCCTAGTTTGGCATGTATGGCTCCATGATGCCATTATGGATGATATACTGAATAGTGCAATGCAGTTATGAATGACAAGATGCCATGCATAATGTGGTGCAACCATAATTTAATGCAATGTTGAGTTACATGGTGCAATGTTGCGGATAGTGCGTTAATGCTATGCACCAGATGACGTGATGCATAGATGGAATGGTGCTATGCAATTGCCTGATGGTATGATGCAATTCATGATATGGTTCAATTACACATGCTTGCCATGATGCAAAATTGCTTGAATGTATTGTGCATTACATGGCATGGTGCAGCATGGTGCAATGCATGGTTGCAATATGATGACGCCCCCATGTCATGGTGCAATGCTGAGTATGGTGCAATGTGTGATTGCAATGAGATGATGCTCGCATGTTATGATGTATTGCTCATGTGGTTTTATGATGATGCACATGCGTAACAGTGCAATATGTCATGGAATGGTGCAAGGCACAGGTAATGCAATAAGATGTTCAGGCTTATGGTAATAGGTTCCACTAATCCAGGGTCTGATCTCTGGGTAATAGGGTTTTGGTACGAGATGCTATGGAGGTTCAAAGGTCAGAAGTTTATTATCTAACTCGGTTTTGGCTTCTAAAATTTTCATTCCCCTACCAAAGTCTCCTAGCTTACTCGTGGAACTTCCTTGATAAGTGGGTTTCTACTAACTAAAAATTTCTATTTCAATGTGGGTGGATACAACTTTAGGCAAGACAACATTAGTGGTTTTTGGAGATGCTAATAGTAACTAGAGGCATATTTTAGTTCTAAATGTATGGTCTCTCCTAAATTAAAGACCGATAAACCCTAGGCAATTTCTAACTAACACTTCTCAAGTTCAACTAGAAAGATTTCATGGACATACATGATTTAGAACCGGTAAAAGCTAAAAGAAACTATCAAACTACTATAGTCCTAGAAGCAAAACCTACCCGATACCTAGCAAGTATGGTCGATCTTACTTAGAAAGGCTTTAGGTACCTTAGAGCTTGCGATGCATCTTGAGTTATGTTTCGAACTAGAGGTACTACCCCCCTTAAAATTTTAGAAGTTTTGATCAATTACATTTGTGAACAATTTATCAACTATACCCTAGAGTCTGTCTTATGCACTTATCTGGTAATGACAGGGTCTAAGGGCTATCCTACAGACCTGATTAAATTACAACAATTTTATATGCAAGTTCTCTCAAATTTCTCTTTGTTCTGGGAAAGAATTAGAATTTTTACACAAATAGATTTTTGTGGAGAAAATAAACAAGACAGACTATACAGTGCTGGAGCAAATTGCTAGTGCACTTGTCGAATTTTAGTTCTTAACATACTAGTTCAAAAATTCTAAGAAAATTCCTAGGGCTTCCTCACTGGGTTACTAAGTTACTGACCAAAAATGATTATTTTATCACTCATGGTTTGGGCTGTACAAATATATTAAGTAGGTAACCTACAGGTTCCAGATTCTGAACATATCTAATGTGTGGATTATTTCATTATGATACAGTTATCTAAAAATCCCAAAGAAATTCATGAAGCTTACTGGAGGAGTCTAAGAGCTATTGGTAAAAGATCAGGATTTTATCACCTATGGTTTAACTTATACAAAAATATGAAGTATGTCAATTACAGATTTCAGGACATGACCATGTATTCTATTTGAATTTTTATTCAATGATGTATTGGTCTAAAAATTCCAGGTTAATTCATGGTACTCCCCATGTGAGTCTACAATATACTATCAAAATTACAGAATTTTAGCATGTGTGAGGTGATCTACACAAAATTATAAAGTATGCTAACTACTGATTCTCAGAACATGTGCGACTACTAGCTTTCGAATTTTAAGACAAGATTTTAAGCATTTTAAAGTTTACTTCCCTTTTTACTAAATGAGGTTAAATGGATCCATAGGCTATATGAGTTTGTGGAGGTCCATCTAAGAAAACAATCTAGTGGCCAAAGCACAATAATTCCAAACCTGCCCCAAACTATCCATTCTAGGTCTTTCGGTAAGTTTTGAAATGCCAGGATAAGAGAAGATTAAGATCACGCAAAATTCATTTTTGGTACAAAGGTACCATGGTGAAGTGTTACAACCTATTAGATCTAACAAATTTTTAGTTTGGCCATCTTTTATTCCAAAACCTACTCTATAGGCCATTGTAAACCGATATTTAAAATTCGTTGCACTAGATTTTGGAATTACTTTGCAAAGGGGAATTTTAAAGAAAAACTTTTAAACCAATTTGGTACTGGTTTGGAAAGTTTAATAAGAGTTTCCCCAACATAAATTTTCAGAAGTACCGTTTTTCAAAGGTTTCCGGTCCTATAGGATAAGAATGGGAGTTTAAATAAAAATATGAGACATAGGGAAGAGTAGTTTATTTAGAGAGGGATGGGATATAAGAACTAGATTCATTTTTACAAATAGTTTGTAGCTGAGAGCAAAGTTCTCAAAATACTTTTAGAATGCCAAACTAACAACCAATTTAAGGGGCTTCTATAGTCGGTATTGGCTCTGATACCACCGCTGTGGGCACCTGATTATTCTGCACTATAAGAGGTAATTGGTACGACAACGCAAAATATCTAGTTGGATGGGATCTCAAGAGAAAGCCAAATAAAACTGTAACTATCCAACTTCTTCGTAGCCTTGTCATACAAATCACCAAATATAATGTAAAACAACCGAACACTAGGCTAAGAACACAAGAGATATTTGGAAGAATAGTTACACCAGTCCACACGGCGAGATATGCCCATCAAACCACACGAAGGTGACGACCAAACACGATACATATCTCTGAGGACATGGTCTACGGTTAAACTACTCTTCATATATCTCAACTGTTCTAAGCCTATACTCATGCAGACTAGCCCTAGGAAAATTACTAGTCCACACTTTCATCTCTAGCAATGGTATACAAGCATAGGGTATACAATTATAAATGAAATAAACTTAGATACAACTCAGATTACATAGGCCAAAAAGGCCAAATAATATGATTCAGCGGAAGATTGTCTACCCATACCACAGGCAATCCGACTAGGGGTACACCCCTTAAAGAATCAATCCTGAAGAAGCAACGAATTCCCGTAGCACTCAACCTACAGTAAGGATTATAATCATATAAGCAAGAATCAGTACATTACCGAAATAATGTACTGGCAAGGACAATCCTATATCACTACATGCGAGTTCTAAATCAAGGAGATAGCTATTTGTGGGTTCAGTTTTGCATAAAGCTAATTTTAATTCACAATCATTTGCAACGGTATTTAATAAAACATTATAAACATATATAATAAGTAGGGAAGTGATCAACATACTAATTTTCCTGCTTGCTGCCCTCCTCGGCAACAAGCCACCATAAGCATTATCATAAGTATAATAACTCTCATAAATCACCAATCCTCCTCCCAATTTCATAAACACATTTAAAAGCATAAATCTATACTTAATGGACATAACCATGCCGCTCATGACCGTGAGCACGGCTAACCGATTAGTTTTGACTCTGTAGAGTTTGTACAACTTTACCCACACGATGTGATAGAAGCCAAACAGCTACACTCTAGTTTGTCCGGTACCCGTCGATACCACCACACTCTGCACATTGAATGCAGTCTAGAGGTCACAACACAGCTTTTACATTACCTAACGTTTAGCCTTGCACCAGCACGAGGTGTCTTACTCCACATCGGGGTGCAATCCCGATGTCGTGGGTGGCGGGCCCATGCCTTAAACCCAGCGCCGTGGCGGCAGTCTTTCTAACTCCCCATGAGGCACACAACGTTGTATTGGACAAACTTAGACGCCTATGCCATGAGGTGATCACAGTCCCTCATGGTTCACATAGGTAGCTCCTCTAGACAGCCCTATAGTACGCTCGTAGGCACTGCCCATACTACTCAGCCTACCAAAATGCAAGGCTAAACATTAAGTAACTTAATCCACTATGGCCATCCCATACTAGCAGATGTGGTTGTACTGTTTAACATAAGAATATGACACTGAGTTCAGTCCTTAATCGACCCAGGCGAACAGTCCCCCTATCGGTGTGCAACTACTCCATATGCACACCACTTGCCGTCCAAGTCTAAATTCAGGTTTTTCATCATTTTAGTTCATAAATAACCAGAGGCTTCACCTCTGTCCAGAAGTTATAAAATTCCCATTTTCAAAGGTATATAATGATCACAGTAATATTTAGCGCGTTACTAACTATGGCTAAGCGTAAGCAAGTGTATTGACTTAATATAGACCCCATGAGTACAAACCAAGTACTTTAATCAAGCCTAAGGTTACAAACAGCAAGGAATACAATGTTTAAGATGGATCATGCAACTAATAGGTTATAACTATCATTTACCACAATTCAAATACCGTTATTCACAAATACGCATGCAATTTTACAAACAACACATTTCATTCCCCAAAACATAGATTCAAATTGTTCAAGGAGGAGGGCAGAAAACATGCCTTACTCTCGTGTACTCGGACTCCAACTATTTCACTTCTTCACCGATATCGAATTCGCTCTCTAGAAAGAAAATGACGTACGACCGAATAAATAGCAAATAATGCAAAAATTCCAAAATGCTCTAATATGCATGAGATTCATACCTTAGGTTGCTACTGGTCTAAAGTGAATTTAGGTGAAAGAATTTCTATTTTATCACGTTCTGTTTGAGAGTTATGAATTTTACGAGTTCTATGCGAAAATACGTCCGAATACGATATGAGGTCATAATTGAAGTTATTTTAATATATGTGAAACTTACACAGTGGTTTGGTACTGGTCTTAGGTGAATTTTGATAAATAGGTTTCTATTTTACCAACTTCTATTTAGGAGATATGAGTTTATCAACTTCTATTTAGGAGATATGAGTTTACCAATTTCTAGGAATGTATATGTACTTATACGTGTATTTTAGTATACATGTGTTTTAGGGCTAGGTTTTTATAAGAATATAAATCTACATATTTTGATAAAAATGCCTTGTGAATCTACTGCCCTTTGGGTATATTTTATTTAGAGTAAGAATGGAGTTTATATGATTTTTAGAAATCATTTTACCTCTTTTTACTCTATACAAATCATTTATCCTTTGTATAAATCCTAAAGGTGGTTCTCATACTAATTTAGAAAGTCTCATACTAATTCCTGGTTGTAGGGCTCATGTTGGCACACACTTTGGCAAAAGGGCTCTGTCTAATCATTCTTCATTTTCATTTGGTGAATTTTAGAATTATACCTATTCATTTTTAGCTAGCTTCCTAGTTTTGCTGATTTGAGGGATTTGATTGAAGTATTTATTTAAGTGATAAAATCATGTAAAATTTACAGTGGATTAACTATGTGGGATAGTGTTTACAGGAATTTTTCTATGATTTTATGTTAGACCTATTCTCCTTAGGAATTATTTAGGCTATACAAATGTATATGCATCCTATTAAATGCACTTTAAGATTCAAAAACAATCCAAATAAAGGGTATGCACATGAAATGGTAATAATTTATTTGTCTACAGATTCCTATGTCGAACATAGTTTATACTCATTTAGCCAAATTACCTTTTATTATTTATATTGTGACTTAGGGTAAGTCTTTAAATAAGTTAAGAATTTTAACTATAAAAGTTTTAGCGTTTCCCTTTTTTTTTAACAATATACTTCAGTGGTTTACCTCTGATTATTGCTCCCTGGTTTGGAAATTATAGCGTTTTACTCTCGAGGTCTTTTTGTTAATTTGTTTTGGTTAGAATTTTGAAAGTCTAAATTCTGGTATGTTACAATATATATATATATATATATATATATATATATATATATATATATATATATATATATATATAAGTATATATATATATCCCTATATCCAAGCAAATATCCAAACCGGTACAAATCCTCCTCAGAAATCTCCAGAATCTTGTGGTCTAGAATATACAATTTGTGGATTAAAATCCCTATTGGAAACTCTTCAAAACCTCTCCAAGTAAATTCCAAGAAAATATTAAGGAACCTTGTTCCTATTGGGCCTCCCTCTCAGCATCGGCCCTGCCATTCGGCCTCCTCTCTTCCTTTCTCTCCTCCCCGCGCCGGCCCACGACAGCGCCGGCCCAACACTCTCTCTGCCTTTTCTCTCCCGTGCAGCCCAGCCGACTCCCTCCCGCGCTAACATTTGGGCCCCACCAGCTAGACGCCTCACCGCCCGCACAGCCGCCTGCACGCACCCCGGGCCCGCCTGGCAGTGCCTCAGTGTGGACGCCCGTTTTCTTTCCTCCACGGGCCCCAGCGGTCAGCGTCGTCGTCCTCCTCGCGTCTTCGTCTTCCTTGGGCTCTCTCCGCTCTCTTTCTTCTCTCTCTTCTCTCGATCCTTTTTCTCTCTTCCCGACACCGTCCATGCCCATACTTTCCTGTCCCGGCAAACACAAGCACACGCTCTCCTCTTCGTCAACCCCACGGGACCCGAGCCCAGCGCAGATGACGCCATCCACAGTGCTCGCCATGGCGCCTCGGTCAAAAGCTGGCCGAAGCTCGAGAGGACCTCTCACCGACAAGCTCTCAAGGTCAGAGGCGCAATCCCGTTTGGTCCCATCGCCATACCCCTTTGCCTCCTCCTCTCTCTGGCAACCGTGCTACCCGACGATGACATCGGCCATAGCCACAGTCATAGCGTCGCATCCCGTCGCGCCATGCCCGCGTGCTCCACCGCCTCTGTCCGTTGTCACGTAGTGCCGCTGCCAGCCTATAAATAGGCCCTAGGCCACGCCGTCGCCTCCCCCTCAGAGCTGCCACCTCCGCCGCACTTTCTCTCTCCACCGCCGCCAAAGCCTCTCTGTACCCGCTCCAATCTCGTCATCCCGAGCACAATCGACCCAGCCGCCGCCACCGTAGGACTCCCGGTCACCTCGCGAACCCAGCCGTGTCTCCAATTGCATCCAAGCGCCGCCATGGGGAAAAGCCCCAATTCGGCCGCCGCCTCCCCGCCATTGCCGCCGCCTCAGAGCTCGCCGCCGCCCAAGGTAGGAGCTCGGTTTCCCCCTCTGTTTCCTTCCTCCAATCGAGCCATGTCCAAACCCGAGGCTCTCGACCTCTCTCCACCACTCCCTGGGTCGCCAGCAACGGCCGTCCGCCATGCTACCTCGCCGCCACCCCCTGTCCGACGTCAACCACTGCCGTCGGCCGCCATCCGAGAAATCTAAGCCGCTCAGAGTCTTCCCCATCCCCTCGTTCCATTCCCGAACTCTGTTTCCTCCCCCTCGCCATCAATCACCGGTGTCCTCTCCGGCAGCCGTGTGCCATTGATCTCTGCCAGTCGTCCCTGTTCCCTGTTCGGCACCGCTCTCCCTCTCAGTCTCTGACTTACGAGCCCCGCCCCTCCTCTCTCTCAACCACCCCTCTAACACGCGGGCCCGTGTGATTAAAACTTAATTAAACACCATTTAAAATATGTTCCTATGACAGATGGGCCCTATACCTTAATTAACCTTTATATGTCTCCTACAGATGGACCCCACCAGTATACTACACAGTAACTCCCTCCATCTTTATCACTGCATGTGGGCCCCTTTAAATCTAAGCCATTGACATGTGGGCCTACTCCTATTCCTCTCCCCATTGACATGTGGCCCCTATCTCATCCTCTCTCTCTGTATGACCTTGACAAGTGGGCCAGCCTCTAATTCCTCTCTCCTTGCCACTGACAGTAGACCCCACCTGTCATCCACTGTTCTCAAAAATAATTCTATTTCCAAAAATCCAATTAATATATTTCTTTTCCAGAAAAATCCCCAAAACTTCCAAAATTCATATCTTCCAAACCGTAACTCCGATTGAGCCCGTTCAAGTCTCTAAATTTTTCTAAAAATGAAATCTACCCCATGGCACTATTAGTTATTAATAATAGTATATTATTTCTAGGGTTTTGTGCATTTTTCTCTCGTTTCACGCATAGTCGACGCTTTGGAAAATCGTCGGACGTCGGATTTTCGCGAAGATTTGAAGACGAAGTCTGAGGCAAGTCACTCCTTGACCATATTTCTCATAAATTTAAAATGTTTTGTTTGTAAAATTGCATTGCTAGTGTGCACGATAAATTGATCGGCCTCAGTTTGCATGTCGAACCGACGGACCTGCCCAGTAGTTGCATAAACCCTGTAGGTCTTTGATACCCTATTCCTTGTCGCTCCACCTCTAGCACTATTGCTTGTCGATTTGGGAAAATAGGGTTTCCAAAAGATTTAAAAACCCGACATGCGATGTCAATGGATTTGCGAAACAAAATTTATTTGCAAAAATTCCACGGTGCAAAGTGATCACCTGTGTGGTGACACTTCGTATTCGCATATAAGGACCGGTTCCTTAGGGAATTCCATCCGAGCATCTCACAGTGTGACCACATGGGTGGAATGGGACACCCCTGGCTGAGTAATTAGTGTTCCTAGGATGGTTTTCTGTTGCTAATAAATGTGGGAGCGGTTGGGTGCCGAGAGGGCAATATACCCCCGTCCCTGAGTATAGGAAGTGAGTTCCTGGTACTTGGTTAAGAGTGAGCACCCATTTATAGGGCAACGCGCTATACTGGGAAGGCTTTGGAAAGGCTTTGTCGCGAGCCTCCCCACCTGATCAGTGTGGGAGTAAGCTCGCGTCGTGTGGGTAAAACGTACAACCTTTGCAAAGGTATACGAACTGTTCGAACAGCCGCGCCCACGGTTATGAGCAATGTGAGGTGATTCCTCTAGCATAGATTTGTTTGCAAGTGTTTGCGAAAGTGATTTGTGGTATGGAAATCGTTACCAGAATCGGCCTAAGTGGCTGATGGATGACCTGTGTGGTCTGAAACAGGGCTGTGTGACCCGGGATGTCGATTGGCATCATAGTTAAGCCTTCCTAAGTGGGAGCGGTATAAGTTTGAGTGGAGTTTAAGGATGGCTTAGGGAGCCATCGAGATGAGTTATGAGATGAGATAAAATGATGTCCTGGATGGGACTGAAGTGAAAAATGAGATTTCATCCTAAGTGGGCGAAATTGAAAATAAAGTAATAGATGAAAATACAGTGGAAGCTACTTGTCGGCAGATCCACTGAACCGCTGTCGTGAACTGACAGGTGGTATAAGAATACCTGAGATCCGTTAAAATTTGATTTTGTCCGCTCGAGTTGTTGAAAAACAATTCGCGGATAGGATCGAGGCAAGAGCCTCCTTTCAGACACAAAGAAACAACCCACACTTAGGTTTTTCAAAAATATTTTCAAATAAAAGGGTTGCGAAATAAACCCTAGCCTCTCCTTGATAGCCTACATATTTCACATTTTCCGTGACTTGCTGAGTATGTAAGTACTCAATCTATTCCTTTTCTCCCCTCCTTCAGGAAGAGTGAAGCTGAAGTGAAGATTAGGGTTTCCTTCCTATCCCAAGCCGTTGCTTGTGGATTGGTTTTCGCTGCGCTGCCGTTCCGCTGCTGCTGTTCTGTTTGCCGGTTGCTGCTCAGGGCTTGCCTGAAGTCACAAGTTATAAGGTATAATATATATATTTATTTATTTAGCTATTTGCTGTGGTACATCTCCGTCGACCGCGGGTACCAGCAAGGCTTCCTGGGATTGGTACTGGCATCGCGGTTCCGTGGGAGTTGGTTCACGCCAATCTCCTACGGCGCTTCCTCTCTGGTATCACCGTACGGGGGTACCGGGTGGGAGGCGTTACAGTAATGAAGAGGAGGAAGTCGACAATAGTGATGCACGTGCTGAACTTCGTGACGAGCGCCTACGACAACGGCTGCGCTTCAACCAGTAAGGTATGGGAGGTAACCACCACAAAGGGCGAGGTAACGATGATCCTTTTGCTAAAATTAAATTTACCTTGCCTTCATTTTCTGGAAAATA
Source organism: Oryza meyeriana var. granulata (assembly GCA_003991445.1). Classification (NCBI taxonomy): domain Eukaryota; kingdom Viridiplantae; phylum Streptophyta; class Magnoliopsida; order Poales; family Poaceae; genus Oryza; species Oryza meyeriana. The sequence goes on from RYFJ01002581.1 coordinate 67,164, forward strand.
TGACCCTGAAGCTTATTTGGATTGGGAGATGACCGTATAGCAGAAATTTAATTCCCATTTAGTTCCTAAAATGCATAGAGTTAGGCAAGTAATTAGAGAGTTTAAGGACTTTGCTATTATCTGGTGGAATGAACTAGTTAAAACTGGCCTAGAACCTAACACACGGGAAAGGTTGAAGCGAGCTATGCAGAGTAGGTTTATTCCTCCATCCTTCAAACGTGATTTAAGAAATAAGTTGCAACGCTTAGACCAAGGAGAAAAATCTGTAGAAGATTACTTTCAAGAGCTACAAATAGGAATGTTATGTTGTGAGGTAGAGGAGGATGAGGAGGATAAGATGGCTCGATTTTATAGGAGGTTGAGACGTGAAATTCAGGACATTATGCAATATAAAGAATACAATTCTCTTAACCGATTGTTCCATCTAGCTATATTAGCTGAACAATAATTGTAGGGAAGGCCGCCATTGAGAAGGAACAGTTGGGGAAGCACGTCTACATCGAGGCCTTCCATTGGGCAAGGCAAAAGTGTCCCTATTCGGAGTTCTACGCCTTCCACCAATAGGGCACCAACAACGCCATCTTCACGAGCTACCAAGGTGAGTAAATATGTTCGTGTACAGACACCCGCAAAAAGCAAATCATCGGTTGCTTCTACGGAAAGAACGAGGGATATCCAATGCTTCAAGTGCAAAGGGATGGGCCATGTGCAACATGATTGCCCAAATCAGAGAGTTCTCATTGCTACAGATGATGGTGAGTACACTAGTGCTAGTGATATTGATGATGAATTAGCACATGGCACTAACAATGTAGGCGATGAAGACGAGAGCGATAAGGATGTGGAGCACATAGGTGCGGTAGACACAAACAAGTACTTGAGCGTTGTAGCACAATGGGTGCTAAGTGCTCAAATGGAGAAGACGAAGCAAAATCAGCGCCATAATTTGTTCCAATCAAGATTCGTGGTTCACAATAGAGCATGCCATATTGTCATTGATAGCGGAAGTTGTAGCAACCTTGCTAGTTCAGATTTGGTTGACAAGCTAGATTTGCCTACACAACCACATCTACGGTCTTACTACATCCAATGGTTCAACTCTTGTGGTAAGTTGAAAGTAAGTAAAGTTGTGAGAGTGCAATTTTTTGTTGGAAGTTACCATGATAGTGCAAACTTTGATGTCGTGCCTATGCAAGCATGTTCTTTGCTTTTGGGTAGATCTTGAGAATATGATAGAGATGTGATGTACTGTGGTAGAACTAACACGTATACTTTCACACATAATGGCAAAAAGATTGAGTTGCTACCAATGACCCTTGCTGAAATTTTGAAGGACGATATAGCGCGTGCTAAAGATAAATCTAAGTCTGAAAATTAGTAAGTAGTTAAAGATGTTTTTCCACCTAAAAAGGAGAAAAAAGAGCCACATGCTTCGAAAGACACACTTAAGTTGAAAGGAGTTTTCATGTTAGCTACTAAATCTGAGATTTCTGAGTTAAATATTAATGAATCTATTTGCTATGCTTTGGTTTGCAAGGATATATTCTTTACCCTTGAGGACTTGTCTCCTTCTTTGCCACGTGCTATTACTAACCTTTTGCAGGAGTTTGCTGATGTATTTCCAAGTGAGATACCCCCGGGGCTGCCCTCTATGAAAGAAATTGAGCATGAGGTGGTGAATCGTACTTTGTCAATGATGTTGCGAGCTGTTTTGAAGAATAATTTTAAAATGTGAGAAGAATGTCTTCCACATGTGAAGTTCGCCTACAACGTTCATTGCACTCTACCATAAAGATGAGCCCATTCTAGGTGGTATATGGCTTTAACCCTCGCACTCCAATTGATTTATTGCATTTACCTTTTTTGAAAAAGTGAATTTTGATGCTAAGACACAGGCTGAATTTGTGCTTAAGTTACATGAGGCCACTAAGAATAATATTGAGCGTATGAATGCAAAATATAAACTTGCTGGTAGTCAAGGTAGAAAGGAGCTTATTTTTGAACCCAATGATCTTGTTTGGTTACACTTAAGAAAGGATAGGTTTCCTACTTTGCGCAAGTCAAAATTAATGTCTCGAGCTATTGGTCCTTTTAAAGTTCTTGCGAAGATAAATGATAATGCATACAATATTGATTTGCCTGCAGATTATGATGTGAGTGATGTTTTCAATGTTGCTGATTTGAAGCCTTACTTGGGTGAAGAAGATGACCTTGAGTCGAGGACGACTCCAAATCAAGAGAGGGAGAATGATGAGGACATCACTTCTTTAGATACACACTTACAACCTCCTCATGTTGAACAAGATGCGCCACAGATCTAAGGACCAATTACTCGCGCACGTGCCCGTCAACTTAATCGCCAGGTGAATGCATTCCTAAGCTTACATGGAAATATTTCTACGAATGGCATACTATTTAATTCTTGTGATGATTTTATTGTTATTAGGAACTTGGGAGAAGACTATGGACAATAGGTCAAGAAACTAAATATTAAAGTGGAGACAACAAGTGTAAGTAAACTCCTATTTCCGAGACTGGTTCAGTTTCGGGCTAGGAGACAGCGTCAACTTCAAACGGCCATAACTTTTGATCCAGAAAGAGTTACAAGGCCTACAAGTACTTGTTGGAAAGCTTATAAAGTATACTTTCATATGGTTTTGATTTCATACCAAAATTCCTTCTAAGCTGTCCATAATCGTCAAAACAAGTTACGTCATTTTTCCTATCCGTGTCAGTTTGGGTCTTTGGGCCTTGTATTTGTGTCGTGGGCTAAACCCATGAGGAGTGCGCCCCTCACAAGGAAAATCCTAACCCTATGACGTCCTAACTCATATATATTCAGTAGCCACCGCCGTTTAGAGGTAGGTTTTGCTTAGATTAATCTGTCTTTGAACAATTTCACCGTTTATTGATTTGTGAGACCCTAACTTCGAGAGTATAATCATTCATCTGTAAGTTGAGTTGCAATTTTCCTTGTTCTTGCTTGTGTTCTTCGATTCGTATGTAGGGACTAGCCTTCATAGCGAGGTCAACCGGGCAGCGCACGGTTGATAACAAGAGGAGACGTGGTGCTGCGATTGCAGGGTTCGGGTTTTGGTGATTAGAAGCCGGATCGTAAGTGTCAATTCTCCACCAAATTAAGAGTTATCCTTACCTAACGGAAGATTGGGCAACCCGTTACCATCATAATAGCTTTATAAACTAGATTTTTAATTGAAATAGAATCATCATCTATCGACATGATCAAAGAGAAACTTGCCCTAGCACCTGAAATTAAATTCGTCTTCAGTCATCCGTTCCATGCATTCCATATTGTATATCTTGTTCTGCAATATATATAATTGTATTTAATTAAGCTAGAATTCTAATGTCCGAAATAGACTATATTATGTGGCGCTGGTTATTTATAGAAGTGCATAGTGTTTATAGGTTTGTTTTCATCAATAATTAATTAGTACCATACTTTAGTTTATTAATTTCTAATACATTGTTTTCTAGAGCATTTTACAGAGGTTGTTCTTAGCCCAAAATGGATGGGACCCACCGTCATGCTCCCTCTACTCACTTAATTGCTCACACAGGCTGTTGGTTGCTTTGGTTCCTCTCTCTCTTTCCCTTTCACAGACACAACCAGCCAACTCTTTCTCCTCTTCCCCCACTCTCTGCTCTACACATCCACCTGCAGCACCACCCAGCTCCGGCGCCCAATCGGTCAGCAGCACCAGCCGAGCTCGACGCCGGCGACCACTAGCCGACTCCCCCAACCAGTCTAGGTGTTCCTCTTCCATTTCCTCACCCAATTTCTACTGCTCCCCTCACAGGACTGAGCCCTAGCTCCTCCTCGCCACCCTGCCGCAGGAGGCAGGAGTAGCGTCGTCGACGCAGGCAAGCTGCAGACGAGCTCCTCTGCTCCGTTATCTCTGTCTCTCTTCCCTACCTCCACTGCCGCTGCGAGCTACTGGTACTGCACCGCTGCATGCTGCTGCCGCTACTACTACTCACTACATTCCCCTTCTTCTCTCCACCCTATGCTTCCTGTATGGCTCTGCTCAACTTGCTAGGTTGCTCTACTTTCTACTGCAAAAGACCCCAACTAGATGTTCAGGCTCTTGGTATTGGTACTCAGCCCTGTAAAGCATGATTTGCTATGGATTCACTTAAGTGCCAAATGCTTGGATTGAAAGTTAATTGAGTTACGAAATTATTCTATCTGTTACATTATCAGTTCCAACCCACATTCCTAAGTTACTAGAGAAAAGAGTAATTTTCATCAAAGGCATGATTGATATTTTTCCTATCTCACCCCTTACTGCTATTGATTTAACTCCCATGTTCAAATGTGTTGCCATCTACTCTTCAAATTGCTATTAGAGCATTTTATTATTTATATGCCTCAGATGTTTGTTTCTTCCACCAGGATACCAAATTATTAATCCTTTACTAACCATTTCGCTGTGTTTCTACTAGCCAGTTGTTCAAGGTATACGGTGACAGGGTGTGCTAAAGTGAGGACAAAAGAATTGTTTGTGCAGGTGAACAAGTGTTTACTGCCTGGGATTTGGTAGTGTGGAAATTACCTTGCTACTGATAATGACTTGAGTGTACTGCTTGCTTTCTGTTGGTGTCAACCCGGCTGTGTTCGTGTGCGCTCGTGCTCGTGTTCTTGACCTCCTCACTTGCGGCTTGGTCTGTTCTCATGGTCGCCTTGCCTCTCCACCCCTCCCAATTATAGGTTCCTCTCCCTCGTCTAGCTTGGTGGTGATTTGGTCTTAGTTGCATAATCTCTGATCTCTAGATGATAAAGGTACATGATCGAACATAAGAATCAAGACTACCAGAACGGGAGTGAATGGTAGGAACACTAGAAACCAAAATCTTTTTTAGAATAAAAACACCCTCAAACCTGGATAGAGTGCACCGGTCAGAAGGTCTGATCGCCATATATCCGTTGGTAGAACCGCTGTCTCGTCGCCGTGCTCTTGTTGGATGAACCGTCGGAATTCAAAAGGATAGATACCGAAAATGCTCTTCAAAGTAGATTAACTTTATTGCACCAAAATATGTTTACAAAGCGCATACAAAGCACTTCTCTCTCTCAAAACTAAACTCTAACTTTTCTCTCTTCTAAAAGTTTCCTCTATGACTTCAATCTCTCATCTATTTATACCTAAAATCTCCTACACAAAGTAGGAGTAGAACTCCTAATTCTACTAGGACTCAACTCCTAGAGCTACAAGGACTATAATCCTAATCCAAGTAGGACTCGACTCCTCTTTCTATACGCACACAATTTCTTTTGTATGCCTTTAGTATCCTGCATGATCTTCCGATCATCCAGACATCAACTTCTCCCAAGTCGACTCTCGATCTATCACCGGCAATACTTCCGAGGCTTCAAGACTCATCTATACATGCAAAAACAAAAATATCATATCTGAGTGTAAGTTCTTTCCCAACTTGACCCGCATTAGCCACACACACCCACACCATATCGATTTATATTTTTTAACAAATTTTCGTTAAATAAATAATTTACAAAGCCAATTGTTCATTACAAAATATTAATCATGACATTGATTTTACAATCTCCCCCTTGATGAATACATTGGCAACATCTCTAAAATATAAATTGATATTTTTGAAAAATAAAAACCAAGAAGTGTCAAATAAACACTGATAGCTCAAAAATCACAAAAATGAAATAGAAAAACTCTCCCCTTTTTAAAAGCAAGAATTTCTCTCCTATATTTGCCATAAAAACACAAAATCGACTATTTTTAAGAGTCGACCAACTTGTCAAAACGTTCAAATTCTCCTTTTTTCTCAAACAACTCCCCCTTTCTTTAAGCATGCATTTTGTATATTTCTCTCCCTTTGATAATAATTTCATCAAGAATTTCAAAAGAGAAAATATAAACCATGAAAGCACAAATACAATGAATATGAAATATTTATCAATTTTGCTTCTTCTGAATTTTTCTTTTCTAGGAGCTTTGAAATGTACCTAAAGCAACTCAGAGACATGTGTTGCAAGACAAGGAAGATAAATTGACCAACTAGCAAACAAGTATGAGTTATAATCCAAACATGAATCAATGATATTACAATCAAGATCAAATCAGCATTAAAAATTCATGATTTCAACAATTTATAATACAACATAATCACTAGCACATAGATTGAAAGAAAAACCCCCACATATAGACAGCTGACCTAAACATTCTTTCTCAAATTATCTTACCCTTTACAAGAGAATTTTCATCAAGTTTTATTTTTGAGCTTCTGCTCAATTTGCCTTTTAATAGCACAAAAGAAAATCTCTCAATTATTTCGGGTACGTCCTTGTCGTGAATATTGTTTCCAAGGATTCGGCACCCATTATTTTCTTCACGTCGAATACGTACTTGTCGTGAATACTGTTTTTAAGTATTCGGTATCTATTTTTTTCTCTCATATAAGCTTTTTTTTTACTTGAGGAATCTCTAGAGTATTTGAGGAATGAAAATTTCAGCAAGCATATATATGAGCATAAGTCATTCAAACAAGCACTAGTGTCAATATTCCATATTTACTTAATTCAAGTAAAAGAATTATGTGTCATGCATCATATCCCTCAAAAGTAATAGCAAAGGCTCATATAAAGACTAGAATGCATATAAGCTAAACTAGCTACCAAAAGACCTTACTCATATTGCTAGTAAGCACAAAAATATACTAGAGGGATAAAACAAAGCTCCGCTTTTCTTTTTTATTCTCAAATTGAGAGCAATGCAATAAATTAAACATGAATGCATCGAAAAACACAAACTCCCCCTCAAAACAACCTTCAAACTCTCTCGACATAAAAATAAAGCAAATCGAAAAGATATCAAAGGTTTTCAAAAAGATAACCAATTGCCAATGATATCACCAAGGTTCTCATTAATTGATATATATCCACTTGTATTATTATGAAAAACTACTATCTCCATAACTAGCGAGGAAAAAGCTAATGAAGAAGTAGATATTACATTGCCAATTCATAAGTAGATCAATGTTACCTTAAAAGCAATGACATCTCAGTCGTTTAATGCACATGGGAAGTATGCCACCAAAAGACCTATGCATAAGAAAATGTCGAGGCCTTTGTGTTAGGATTAGAAATAAGAAATTTAGGAATCCAACACTGGGACACACAACCAATAGAACCAGTAAGCAAAGCACATGTATATGAAAAAATAGAATCAATACCAGACTTACCTGAAAACTTACCTTAGGGCTTTACTGAAAACTGATCAAACCAATTCTAAAAAGTCGGTCTAACCACCGTCAGCCGTCGATCTGATTGCTGATGTGCCTGCGGTCTAACTGCCCATGGCCACTGGTTGGACCTCCCTAGGGCTTGTGGTCTGACCAGGCTTCTTGAAGAAAAGCTCGACCTTTACCACCTCAACCTTGTAAGTTCATGTTCTCTGTCTTTTTTCTGTTTTCTTACAAGTCTAAAGCAAAACTGAACCAAATGCCAATCCTTACCATAATGAGAGCAATTGTACTTCACACGTGTTTTTTACTTAGAAGAAGAATGTAACATCCCCAATCTAGTAGAGGTAACTATTTAAGTTTACTAGAACCATCTTTATTCGCTAATTAAAATTTTTGAATCATCTTGTCATATAACTCAAAATTTGATTTAATTAAAACCTAATCGGCAAAATTAGACCAACTCCTAAAAGTGTAACAAACCTCACAGAAGCATATGTGGGAAATAATTTATTCAAATACTAGTTTATTTATCATGAATTAATATAATTTTTATAGAATTTAATTCATTAGTTTAGACCCATTAAAAATTCCAACAAATTTCAGCTAGGGTCCTTTTTCTTTGGATTTTTGTGAGCAAACTAGTTTGAATTTTTGTGTGAAACTTTCAAAAATGGAACCTAGGAAGTCTGGGCTAGCTACAAAAAAATCACCATATTTTTAACACCAGTTTTGCTTACTCAAATTGATTTTTAAAGTGAAGGGGAAAAATAAATCTAGAAAACCCTGGAAAATAGCTAAACCCTTCTGTACGTGGGTTTTTACCCATCACCCTCTTGTTTCCATAGACCACCATGCCCTGGACTCACCTGGCAGTGGCCCTAGCTTGCCCAGCCCCCTGTCCAACCAGCCCAAGTGGAGGGACACGTCTTGGGCGGCCTCAGAAGGCTTGCGACACGTGTTTGTCGCCGTGGCCTGTGAAGAACGCCTCCTCTTGCCCTCCAAGTCTCCTAGCTAACTCATTCATCCTCACACTTCACCACAGAGCTGAGAAACCAAGGGTGGAGAGCTCCTACACCCATTTTTTTGCTCTTCCGTGCTACCGGCCGTGGAGAAGAAGCCGTCGTTGCCGCGCGGTCCTCTGGCGATCTCGCCATCTCTTTCACGTTCCCTACTCACATCTCGATGCCATAGCTTCTCTCGCTGACCTGGCCTCCTTTCATCCATTGCAGAGCTAGGAACGCCGCCTCGCCATCGGCGCTCGGGAGCACGCCCAGCGTGCGGCCACGCGGCGACGTCGCCGTTGTGCAGCGGCGCCGTCGTGCCGACGTTCCCGCCGTTCGAGCTTGCCTCTAGCCAAGCCACTGCACCACCAGTGCCGCCTCACCTCCAACTCCAAGATGCCCCAGGTAGTCCTTTCTGCCGTGCCGTGAAGTGGGAGATCGGCCACTATCTTCTCTGACTTCGGTCGAGCTCCGCCGTGCCTGTTTCCACTACACCGGTGAGCTACAGATCACCGCTGACCACCGCGTTTGCACCAATGAGTTTGCCAAGGTCCCCTCTTCCTTTCTTCTTTTGGCCACACCGCCACCCGCGCCGCTGTTCGCCGTTGGCGCTGGCGAATAGGCCGACGGCCTTACCTCCCCTGTTCTGTGCCGCTGACAGGTGGGCCCGGGCTGGGGGGAAGAGAAAAGAAGAAAGGATTAGAAAAATAATTGGGGATTTATTTTACAACAGAAAAATGGCCAAACTTTGAAAATCCATAACTATTTCATTTTAACTCCTTTTTGAGTGAACCAAATTTTCTTAGATTCGTCAAAGCTAGTACTTCATTTCTATAAAATAAAATGTAGCACATACAGTAGAGAAAATATCCACTAAAATTCATATTACTAATTTATACGTTATTTATTGCTTGAGTTATATACAAGCTTGATAAACTTATTCCAATTTTAAATATTCTGAAAACCCTATATCAGTAGACTCCTTTTTGGCATGTATGTCTCTTATGTAAAGTACTTTATAGCACCTTTATATATATTCTACACACTAAAATGTATTTCAATAATCATTAATGTATAAGGACTTCAAAATTTATAATAAATTGATTATAAATCCAAATTGAGTAAACTCAACTTTATTAGAACCATTACGTTATGCTATTTTATATAAAAATACTTAACTTCTTGAAATCTTATCAGAAAATATCAGTCAAATATAATAACTACAGTTTACAATAAAATATTTACAGAACTGCCATTTTCATCCTTCCTATCTTGTTATTTTTGTAACTCATAAACCCTAAAAGATTTTGAAATGATTCTTTCACTAAAATTCACTTTAAAATGTTAAATACCTACTGTATTTATCTCATAATTAATTGATCATTTTGCATGGACATGTTTAATTGATTCTTATTTGTATATTCGTTTTTTATCGATAGATTCGGAGGTTTCGGAGTACGAGGAAGCTAATCCAGAGGTTGAGTATGAACCATCACAGCAGCAAGGCAAGAATCTAAGCATATTGATCCTATGTCTTCAATAAATTGATTTGTTTGCAAAAACAATATCTATATGTATGTTTCAGTCCTTTTTAAAAGGGGAAAACGGGTAGAGTCAATATTGCCCAATTGTATGCATTTCCATTCCTTGGTTGTTGATTCCATGTTTTTACCTTATCAGCCCTAGTTAAGGACTTTGGGATACGTTTATTTTATCGAATGCTTAGCCATGCTTATTTCTAAACTTAGAAAAATTCGATAGATGGAGCTATCGGTTCAAAACTAGTTTAATACGAATGGATGTGTTAAAATCTAAAAAGAATAACTTCTGATTTATAATTGAGAATATTTTTGACTTGGACGGATGATAGGGCGATGACGGGATGGTGTTTCCTCGATGCATGTAGCTCTGTCAGGGCCGTTAAGGACCGAACATATTGATGTCTATTCAAGCACCCTACGTACTTCCACACGCCGGGAATGGGACGGCTTAACTGAGTAGCACGGGAGGCTGTGGCCATCTACGCCCGTCCATCAGTCGTGAGGATGGTCTTTCCTTTGGAGGGCCTCATGCGCACCTGATTTTGGCCAGAGGTGCCTCCTGCGATGGTGAGCCCGCCTTAGTCACCGTGTGTGTGGCTAAGTCGTCGGGGGCCCAGACGTGATTTAGGTGGTTGGAGCTGATGAGGACATCACTCCTTCGGATGCATCCACTGATCATCCAACCGTTATGCAAGGTCTAATGACCCGAGCTCGAATGCGACAATTAAATCTAGAGGTGAGCTCGTTCTTAAGCGATCCTTTTCATAGTTTTGAGAATCGATTACTACCTAATGATGTTATCTTGCTTAGGAACATTGGAGAGGATCATGAAGTACTTGGAGAGAGGTGTGGAGGTGGAGAAGAACAGCAAGGACACCCAAGACAAGTCGGAGGCCCAGTCCAACTCGAGTTCGAGTCTGCCTCGGCCTTCAGGACCAGCTTGCAGTAAAACGGATGCCCAGGATGCATACGGACTCCGTTTTCGACGATCCACATATGCATGGAAAGATAATTTCATAAGCTAACCAATGGCTTTGGTTTGACATCCAAATTCCACCGAAGTCAATGGAAATCGTCGAAACAATTCAGCGTCCAGAATCTGCCAGGGTGCTGCGTCACCGTCTTTTGGTCCGTTGGGCCGTGTATCGTCTTAGAGCCCATTAGAGGGCGCGTCCAGGGGGTGTGATGACCCTTAGACTATATATTCAGTAGCCGCCGCCCACGTTAGGGTTTGGGTTTTGTTTTAGATCAATCTGTCTTCAAACAGTTGCCGTCATCGGTTGTGAAACCCCAACTTCGAGTGCTTAATCATTCATCTGCAATTGTCACTTCAATTGAGTTGCGTACTTTCGGGTTCTTGCTTGTGTTCTTTGTTTCACAGGCAGGGATTAGCCTTCTTGGTGAGGTCAACCGGATTTGTGACACGGTTGATAACCAGAGGAGTCGTGGTGCTAAGGTTGTAGGAATCGGATCTTCTGATCTGAAGCCGGATCGGTGTGTCGCGTTCCACCAAAAAGATAGTTATCTCTACCTGACGGAAGATTGGGAACCCCGTCCCCCATCAAGCGGTATCAGAGCTTCAGGTATACCGTCAAGTTCGTATCTTACCCATAGTTAATTGAGTGTTTTGCCTTCGTCCCATAGTCCACTACTATACTTGTTTTTCCTGTCCTACAACCATCCGCGCCATAGCCTTTGCATTTTTCAGTCTTAGAGTCCATCGTGTTGAGTTTGTGTCCTAAGTCGAGGTCTTGTTGCTGGTTAGATCGTGTTCGAGTCCAGTTCGTGTGTTTTCCCCCACCGTTCTATCAAACCCTAGCCACAATCACCAACTTTCCGCACTTTTTGTCCGTTTTGTCCTCTAATTCGGAGTCCGTTCGTAAAACAGGCGTAACTTTCGTATACGAACTCCGTTTTTAACAAACCATTTATGTTTCGGAATCAGAAAAAAAAAATTCGCATCCGTCTGTCCCCCCCTTCAGCGAGTTAGCCGAATTTATTTTTCCGTAAAACAGCCCAAAAGATCGTCTTTCTGAGCCCGCAAGCTTTTTCCCAATTTTGGGCGCATCTTCTGAAAACTCCACAGGCCACGTCTTTCACTTGTTTGAGCTCAAATTTTCTGTGGTTACTTCTTGTGTGCTCCTAAGGCAAAAAGAAATATCAAAAAAATAAAAAGAAAAAGTCAAATTTTCCCAAAAAAACAAAGACAGCCCAAAAAAGAGAAAAAAAGAGAGGGGCAAAAGAGGAACGATATTTAGAGGAGCACATAGAGAACACCAAGTTGAGCTGTGTTAGCGTGTGCTGTCTTATGCCTTGATTCTCATACTCTTGCTGCTCATCATCCTTGTTTTCCACCACCTTATTTGTCATACACCTGTACTTGGAACACCTTTAGGCCAGCAACGAGAACAGGTATTTGGTGTTAAATATGACTTGGTTTTAGTTATGAAAGATGGTATGCTTGAGTAGTATATTTATTTGGGCAATGGTGGCCCATTGTTGATGTTAGAGCATGGGTTTGTGCTGATTTTCACCTCTTTATCAGAACATATTACTTGCTGTCATGAAATTTCATATTGCTATTTCTCGCAAATGCTTATAGTTTCAAGGTATTATTTTGCTCAATAAACTTAGCTTTATGCAAAACCAGATCAACATAGCCATATTCCTTGATGTAGAGACTAGCATTACTCCTTTGTACTATTAATATTGTGTAAGTCTGGCTAAGTACCATTCGTACTCACGCTACATATTTTTTAGGTGAGGATAACAACGATGTTGGTGTGGTCTACTATTATCCCGCCGAGGGTGGCGAGGATAATATGTAGTTGGAGTTAAGCTTTATCCCAGTCGGTTGCCTTGTGGGTTTGGTATGGCACCACTTATTTTATCCTTTATGTTTACATATCCGCTGCTATCTTTAGTGCTACTCTGTGATGAATTAGGGTGTGTGAACCCTCTATGTAATATATATAACCCTGCTGCACTTTTATCCATATTTAGAGTACTTGTGATGTTTATCAATTGTTTGCGATGAAAGTGTGAGGCTAGTCGCTTTCCTGGGGACTAGCTGAACATGAGTATGAATTATGTATAATTGAGATGGTTGGGGAATAACTATTGTAGTTCGAGTCCTCTAGGGTATGTATCGTGTTTGGTCGCCACTATCGAGTGGTTTGACGGGCGTATGATGGAGAGGACTGGCAAGCTATCCTTATGATTATATCTTTTGTACACTTCTCGGCATTTCGGTTATTATATTGGAAGGGGTCAACCGTGATCATGGACACATTGAGGTCGAGTGGCTATTATGCATGTATGGATCCCACTCGTCCAACAATATGTGGTGGTCGCGTTAGGCACCAGACGATATAATACTCGGGGTGTCCACAAAGAAGAAGAAGCAATTGCACCAGTTGTAGAAATGTTCGACAAAATTTCAACGGATTTGAAAATCGTTTTATTTGGTTCGGGTTTTGTTAAAATCTCACCACTTTTAGAAAAATCAAGAATACTCGGTGAATGATTAGTAAAATAAGCATGTGCATCAAAACCTATTCCTCTATTGTGTATGCTCATTTTTGATTGATCCAAAATCATATTTAGTTTCTTATTTCCATCAAAAAATCTTTGTAAGGAACTTTTTAAATAAGAAATCTCTTTTATCAAATTAGCATAATTTTCGCAATCAACCAAAACACATTTTTGTTTGCGACACTTTGAGCAAGAAAGCACCTCATGATTTTTCACAATATTCTCCATGTACTCAACATGACCTCAAGCACGTTTTACTTTCATTTCATTTAAAAAACATGTTGAGCAAGTTTTAGATACAGAAACATCTTTTTGTTGTTTTAGTTTTCTAGCACTCAAAATATTAAATATGGAACTTTCACCAAAAGCAACTTTATATTTACTCAATATCTTTTTAGTCAAAAGTAATTCATTCAAGATTCTACTATACAGCATTGTTCCAAGAGCAAAACAAGATTCTAATTTTTTATTTTTAATGAGAGCATTTTCAAGTCTTAAGTATGTGGCAACATTTACATCTCTTAAAGCAGAAATTTCAGAGAATAAAACTTCACAAGACTTGCAATCATCATCATTAGGAATTAAAGATCTTAGTCTAGAAATTTTAGATTTTAGAGATTTAACAATAAAATTATTTTTCTTAATTTTTTTCTCGTAACTCTGAATTTTTAGGACTAAGAGCAACTACCATCTCTTAACAAATTTCAATGGAAGGAGTAAAGGTAGATACCTCATCATTGTCGCACTCAGAATTGCAGTCGTCTGAACTTTATCCTTCATAAGCCATGAGGCAAACTCCTGAGATGTTCTTGCCTTTATGATTGCCTCCATCTTCACTCTCGTAATCGACATCGCTTGCCCCAGCTTGTTCAAAAGCAGCATAAACTTGATTAAAGAATTTCTTGAAATCTTGCTTGCTTTGCTTTCCTTTGAACGCTTGCTTCTTCTTTACGTTTTTGGGCTTCTCCCCTTTATTTTTCTTTGTAGATCTCCCAAGCTTCGGACATTTAGATTGAATGTGGTTCAACTCGCCACACCCGAAACACCGAATTGGTCCACCTTTTTTCCTGATTTTGACATTATTCAAAGCTCGAGAAAACTTGTTAGTTAATAGTGCCAAGTCCTCCTCGGAGAATTGCTCGAGTTGGTCATCGGAAATAGCATTTAAAGCATTGAAAGAATTTGATGAAGAGCCATTAAAAAAAGAATCAGATAAAGAAACTAAGGCAATAGTTTTTGAATCTAGCTTGCGAGAAAGAACATTCAACTCATAGGTTTTTAGTTTTGTATAAAGAGATTCCAAAGTTAGAGTTGTCATATTAACAGATTCTTGAATCGATGTAACTTTCATCTTCCAAACTTTCATATCTAATCCAATCAAAAAATGTCTTACAATTTCAGATTAAGAATAGTTAACATCAAAAGAATCATCAACAGATTTAAGATTGCTTAAAACTTTGTTAAAGCGACCAAAATAATCATCAATAGTTTCTCTAGGTTTTATCTCAAATTTCATATAGTCCTTTTTGAAAACATCCCTCCTCGGAGAATTGCTCGAGTTGGTCATCGAAAATAGCATTTAAAGCATTGAAAGAATTTGATGAAGAGCCATTAAAAGAAGAATCAGATGAAGAAACTAAGGCAACAGTTTTTGAATCTAACCTACGAGAAAGAACATTCAACTCATGGGTTTTTAGTTTTGTATAAAGAGATTCCAAAGTTAGAGTTGTCATATTAACAGATTCTTAAATCGATGTAACTTTCATCTTCCAAACTTTCATATCTAATCCAATCAAAAAATGTCTTATAATTTCAGATTGAGGATAGTTAACATCAAAAGAATCATCAATAGATTTAAGATTGCTTAAAACTTTGTTAAAGTGACCAAAATAATCATCAATAGTTTCTCTAGGTTTTATCTCAAATTTCATATAGTCCTTTTTGAAAACATCCTTTCTCGGAGAATTGCTCGAGTTGGTCATCGGAAATAGCATTTAAAGCATTGAAAGAATTTGATGAAGAGCCATTAAAAGAAGAATCAGATGAAGAAACTAAGCCAATAGTTTTTGAATCTAACCTACGAGAAAGAACATTCAATTCATGGGTTTTTAGTTTTGTATAAAGAGATTACAAAGTTAGAGTTGTCATATTAACAGATTTTTGAATCGATGTAACTTTCATCTTGCAAACTTTCATATCTAATCCAATCAAAAAATGTCTTACAATTTCAGATTGAGAATAGTTAACATCAAAAGAATCATCAACAGATTTAAGATTGCTTAAAACTTTGTTAAAGTGACCAAAATAATCATCAATAGTTTCTCTAGGTTTTATCTCAAATTTCATATAGTCCTTTTTGAAAACATCCCTGTGAATTTCCTTGATGTTAGAAGATCCTTCGTGAAAATCACATAGTGCCTTCCACATCTCATGCGCAGTTTTAAGATGAGAAATTCGATCAAAATCCAAGCGAGAAACTCCACACAAAATCATGTTACGCGCTTTATAATTATTTTCAAACTCAATTTTATTTTCTACAGAAATAACATTAGGGATTTCATAAGGATGAGAAACTTTTTGCCAAATATCGTATCCCTGAGATATAATATAAGATTACATCTTTTTGCTCCAAAATTAAAAATGAACTCCATAAAAAACATACAGTTTGATTAAAAATCGGTCAGCCATAGCTATCGGTGAAGATTAAAAAGAGAAAACAAGGCTCTACCACTTGTAGGATCGAACACAAGAACCAAACCTACTAGAGAGGGTGAATGGTAGGAATACCAAAAACCAAAATCTTTTACGAAATAAAAGAAACCTTCAAACCTAAACCTGGATGTAGTGCACCGATCAAACCGTCTTACGCTGGTCTGACTGCCGTATATCCGCCGGTAGAATCGGCGCCTCGCCGCTACGCTCTTATCGGATGAACCATTGGAATTCAGAAAGATATACACCGAAAATACTCTTTAAAGTAGATTAACTTTATTACATCAAGATGTGTTTACAAAGCACATACAAAGCACTCCTCTCTCTCTCTGTCTTCTGTCTTCCAAAAGTTGTTTCTCTAAGGCCTCAACCCCTTATCTATTTATACCTAAAACCTGCTATACAAAGTAAAAATAGAACTCCTAATCCTACTAGGACTCAACTCCTAATCCTACTACGACTCCAATCCTAATCCAAGTAGGACTCGACTCCTTTTTCTATACACACACAATTCCTCTTGTAGGCCATATAGAATCTTCACATCCACATATATTGATCTCTAGCCTTTAGTATCCCGCATGATCTCCCGATCATCCAAACATCAACTTCTCCCAAATCGACTCTCGATCTATCACCGGCAATACTCTCGAGGCTTCAAGACTCACCTACACATGCAAAAATAAAGATACCATATCTGAGCATAAGTTTTTTCCTAACTTAACTCGCATTAGCCACACACACTCACACCAACATCGATTTATATTTTTTAACAAATTTTCATTAAATAAATAATTTGCAAAGCCAATTGTTTATCACAAAATATTAATCATGATAATGATTTTACAAAAGGAGCTAAATTTATTTTTTTGGGGGGGTGGGGGGGGGGGGGGTGTGGAATGCTGGGAAGGTTTCCTAGTTCTGCTGCCATGTTGGTTTCTTCAGTGCTTGGCTTTGATCTTGGACTATGCTTGGTTAGTGCTGCTTTGCTCTGAACCAACCCCTGAATTTATGTTCCTCTTCTATTTCACTCCCTCTCAGCTCCTATAGGTTGCTGCAATTAATGTGCTGGTACTGCCCAAGCTTGTGTAAAATGGTAACTGGATGGAAGTTACTTGGATGGCTATAGCCATGCCTTGACTGGCTGGCTTAGAGTTGTGTTGCCTACTTTGTGTCCTCTGGTGAGGCTTCTGATGTGGTAAACTATGGCTGGCTAAGAGGTAGGATGATGCTTATGTGCATATATGGGTGAAATGATGTTCTCTGTTGCCTTTCTTATTGCAAGAGCAGCTACATTTCTTATGGCCTTATGCAATTGACTCATAAACCATGTCCAATTATCAGTAGTTTCACCATCTATGAAACCAAAAGCAAGGGGATACATCCAGTTGTGACTATCTATAGCTGTGGCAGATGCTAAATGTCCATTCCACTTACCATTAAGTGCAGTTGAGTCTACACTAATTTATGGCCTACATCCAGTTAGAAACCCAGTAAAACAAGGACTAAGTGCACAGAAAAACCTATAAAAATAAACATTGCCATCAACCTACTTAGTCTCAATCTCAATAGCACTACAAGGGACCTATCCATGTCTGCAGCCCTCCACCTCTATAACAACTAAAAACTCTCTTCCTAACTGCCATGCAACTGAATCATAGCTAATTTTCTACCCTTACCGCATTTTTGATCCTCTTGCAACTTCTTTTGCAGTTCTTTAGGGCCCATACCTGAATCCTTTCTAAGGATATGGGTAGCCTTGGAAGCCACCCAGGCACTGGTTGGTGTGGTAGTCTTCCTTCTGCCGCTAGATGTACACCTGTGCTTGTTAGTAAATGTTGTTACCTGCAAAAGAAATTAAATAAAATATGGCATTAGTCCCAAATAGAAAGAGAAAGAACATAGTAGCAACAATATAAAAGCCATTAGCAAAATAGTACCATTATTGTTTGCCCATCAGCCTGTGTACGCCCATTAACATGCCAAGGACAATCCTTTGCCCCTTTGCATCCTCCTATAAATCTAGATCGATCTGACACCTTTACCCACAATTCGAACTCCCCATTGATGGCAAACTGTCTTAACTGCCAACCTAAAGACCATGTTGGGATACACAATGCCAACAGCCAAGCATGGGTTATTCAAGTCATACACCATCATCCTTTCTCCTGGCACCTCGTCATCGACAGGAGTATCATCCACACCCTCTTCTTCAGCGCCATTTGCATCGGTACTTCTAGCCTCTTTAGATGCATCTTCAAATGCAGCCTCTCCCGCCTCTCTAGCGTTATCGGCAGCTTCGTCCTTAGCCCTCAACCCCAAAAGCACATACAACTGCTCTTCGTCCATGATTTCTAGCCTTCCTTCATCATCTAATGTTTCAGTGATCTGTAGGTTTTCCCAATCAATATTCGGTGGTTGTGGCTGTGGCTGTTCTCCTTGAGTAGGAGGAGAAATACCACCCCTAGCAGGAGGGCATTGTACAACTGCTAAACTAGGCTTAGGCTCCCCCTCGAGCCTGGATAAAATGAAACAAATGAATGCCAAAAGTCAACTCTACCTAATCCTAACTCGTTGCATACCTATGGTTTTAACAATACAATCGTGAAAGCAGAAAAAAAGAGAGAAGTGCATACCTCCCGACGAGATCTAACCAATTGCAGTCATCCATGGAACCGGCTGTCCTAACTAGAGCCAACCCTAACCAAACAAACAAATCTAGTGAGTGCCAAATCAGGACAACTCGGTTACAGATGAATGTGAGGAAGCTAACCTGGTGTACCACTGGTCCTCACCGGCTCGGTCGCTGGTTAGTCTGGGGAAGGTAGACCAGGCATCCGTCCCTCGCCGGTTGTCCTCGGTTTGGATGAGAGGAGGGGTCGCGGCGCGGGTGGAGGGAGGGACGGGCAGTAGCGGCGCCGGTGGGGGGAGGGTGGCAGAGATGGAGGGAGGGGTGGCGCCGTGGCTGGAAGGGGCGGTGCGACGAGACCTGGTACGACGAGCAAATTGGGGCCTCGGTTAGATGGCTGGGAGAAAAGGAACGAAACAGGGGTAATTCTGTTCGGAAAATATTAAAAGAGTGAAAAATCATTTCTATTTGTCAAACAGTATGAAAATGGTAGTGTGGCGTACACCCTTCGGTTAAGCGTGACATTTTATTGAAATCCATTTAAGTGGATATTTCAGTGAATCCACTCTTTTATGATGGTATAATCTCAATTTTCTCCTTTCACATGGAAAACACCGATAAGTCTTTCTTTTATTACTCTAAAGTTGTTGACGTACCGCACAACCATATCCATTGGTTCCTTATCAGAAATATCAGTAGACTCATCAACCATTAAGCAAAACATGCCACCACCAATTTCTACAATGATAGATTTTATTATGATATGTATAAAGAAACAAAGAACAATTATTTTCTAAAAGGACATTGAGAGAATGATATCTAACATAATTGAAGGAAATTATATTACCTGAGCAAAACAGTTCGTAATTTTCTTTTGAATCTGTGGAGCATTTGTTACTTTCACCATTTTATTATTCCGAGAAGCATTTTTTAGAACAACCTTCTTCTTTACTTTCTCATTTTGCTCTACCAAAAGCTTTACCAATTCTAGAGAATTTTCCCTATTTTTAGAGTCTTATGATTCATCATGGCCACAAAAAGCTTATCCTTGATGCAACAAATACCAAACAGCACTAATAGTAGTATTCAATGGAATTCTTTGCTCTTCTTTGGTTGCATCACTCTGCCTTTTAAGACCAGTTGCATCTGATTAGTCTCCTTTTAGCAAGTTACATCTTTTCACTACAGTTTTATGAAAACTATTACGTCCGTCAACATGATTTCAAAGCCTGACTGATTTGTTCCGACAAGAAAAACCATCTTTGTGAATGCATTATTCCCATCCTGGCCTAGAATATAGTCTCTGAATAAGTAGCAATATAAGCAAAAACATTTATCCACTTTCTCACTTTACTCTAACCAATCATATATAGTGAACCATTCATGATTAAAGCGACGTGTCTTTCCTGCTATGATCTTTTGTGGATACTTAAAACCAGCTTGTGGTCTGCAAGGACCTCTAATCAAATATTTTCGCCTTATCTCATCTTGTAGCTTATGGCCTATATAGTCTGTTATTCTCTTCCTATCAGCTGGATCATAAGGAAGTTCATCCAAATTTAACTCTTCTCATGATACACGAGCTGTACCTGCATTTCTTTTGAAGCCCTTCCATCACAAGCAGCATCTCTTGAAGCCCTTTTATCAGTACTGCCATCACCAGCAGTGGCAGGCAGTAATTTTCTTTTGAAGAACTGCTCCATCTTTACTTGAAATTGTGCTGAAAAGAACAATGGAACTTAGAAGCTGCATCTAGCTACTTTTAGCAGATAATAATAAAATCAAACCCTAAGGAAGACTAAGAAGTAAGAACTTACTGTCTTTATGACTTGATCTAGCATCAGGTGCTTGATCTAGCCATGTTGGCCCATCAAGTCGGCATCATCGGAAGAAAATCCCAAAATTGGACTGGGAATTGGGGATTTATGTTTAGGTGGGATTGGGAACGGTTTTTTTGGCTTTCGCGTGGTACTGGTGTCTAGCGCCGGTGGCGAGAAAGAAGTCGAAGAAGCAGAGTGTGCCAGCAAGAGAGAAAAAGATCGATAGATAGGCAGGCCAGCAGCTGTCCAGCTCTATGATTTCTATGTGGGTTGTTGGCTTGTGGGCCTTTTGTTCACGCTGTGCCAATGGGCTTGTAAACCAGCCGCTAATCACATAAAACTTTAGCAACGCCCTAATACTAGATGGGCCAGGGTCAAACCAAAAAGTTCACCAGGGTTATATTCAACTACACCATAGGTATCAAGTGGACTTTAGCTTAGGTCATCAGTGTCCCAGGACCCCGGTCCAACAACGGTAGCTCTGCCCCTGGCCATTAGGGGAGGGCGCTAGGGAAGCGGGAGGTGGAGAAAGAGGGGGGGAGCGTGAGGTGAGAGCAGATCTGTCGCATGCAACTCAGGGACAACGAACGAAACGGACCGAAGGGCTGAAACACTTGGTATTTTTTAAATAGGTAAAAGATAAACATTCTAGTGATCATCAATATACTATAAACTTTATGAAATACCACAAGTAACAACTAATAATTAGAATTCATGCAGCCACATGAATCAACAACCCTTCATTGGCTATAGGTTATAGCTTCTTGTTGATTCATGCAGCCACGTCAAATTCATATCTAAAAAGGGACATTAACTAGAACTCATAACTAAAAATGCTCACCCATATCTATAGGGTTCGTTGTACATTAAGATTCATGCAACCACATGAATCAGCCAAGAATTATGTTTTATAATTATTTTGCTCAAAATACACAATACGACCACCAACACAAAGGATCCATACAGATTCGTGTGCAGTGCCAAATTTAAATTTTGAATCCACAATTTACCTATGGACTTTACATTTTACTCTTTCCATGCACACAAAATACATATATTGAGGCCGCCTTCGCCGCTTGGACCGTCTACGCCTCCTAGGCTGCCTTCGCCACCCAGATCCTCTTCCTCGACTGGGCCGACTTCACCGCCTAGGCTGCCTTCTCCGCTCAGGCCCTCTTCATCAACTCCTCTTCAGCCCACTCAACCAGGCGGCTAGCCTACTGTGCCTGGCTCTGGAGGCGGTTGGTACTTCGTCATGGGGCATCCACACATGGCCAGGCCGCCTATTGGTTTCCCCGCTGTTGCGCCGACCTTTGCCATCTGCTACACCAGTTGCTGCCTGTTTGACGGCTACTGCACGGCCTGCTTGGGGCCACATCCGATGATGACATGTGCTAAGGCCATCATCGTCAAGCTGATCAATCGGCTTACCCTTTTGGCTAATCAAGCCAGTGTGTCACCCCTCCCGAAGACATGTCACTCAGCTCTATAGGACCCACGCTGGCTTCGTACGATGCGAGACAAACACGATAGCTTGTTCACAATCAGCCAGGGACACTGGTGCCCAACCTCCCCGCGCTAACATTGTCACTAGCAAGTGGGTTTTAAAACATAAGTTTCATCGAGATAGGTCTCTTGCTCGGCACAAGGTAAGGTGGGCCATTTGTGGCTATTGTCAGCAGTCTGGCATCTAGCTCTACTACGATGAAACTTTCAGCCCGGTGGTCAAATTGGCCACCATTCGTGTTGTCCTTAGCCTCCCCATCTCATGCTCTTGGCCCATTCAACGATTTGATGTGAAGAACGCCTTCCTCCATCGCATGCTTGATGAGATGGTGTACTACCAACAACCGTCCGGCTTCGTCGACCTTGCCTGCCTGGACCACGTTTGCCTCCTTGAGAAGTCACTTTATGTCCTCAAGCAGGGCTCTCGTGTGTGGTACCAGCTCTTCACCGCTCACGCTGCCCCCTCGCCTTCACTTCACTTCCTCGACATCAGACCCTTTGTTGTTCATCTAATGTGATGAGGGAAACATCGCGTACCTTCTACTCTACGTCAACGACATCATCCTGATGGTGTCATCCACCCATCTTCTCCATCAGATCATGGCTTGTCTCCACAACGAGTTTGCCATGATTGATTTGGGGGAGCTTCACCACTTCCTCGACGTCTCCATTAACCGCACACCGGCTGGTTTGCACTTGTCTCAGCTGATTTTTCGATAATTTGACATCCTTATGGAGGGTGCAATTCCCTCTCTCACTAACATGTGAAACCATCTGAGTCACTGAATGTGGGCCAGGATGGCAAATTGTTTGCCACTCATATGTTAAGGATGGCATATTATCAAATGTCCCTGCCTCAGCACCAGTATACTGTTGTCACACCCAGAATTTCCATCCAAAATTCGGGTGATTTATTGTGCATAAATCCTCCTCCAGGAATCAATTGAGGCATACAAATAACATAGTTAATACCAAAGTAAATGTCTTACATAAACGAATGTATTTATTACAGAGGTGAATGGCACCTCTCAAAAGATAAAAATCTAGGCAGCGGAAATAAACTACAAATGATTTGATGACTCCAAATCCACAGGCGCTTGACCAGGCTCCTGCTCAGTCCTCCAAGAAATCCTCATCGCTGAAATACTCCTCTGATGATGATTTTTGATTGCAAGGTGAGTACATGAAATACTCTGCAAGCCACACAGTAAATATGCAAGTGCACAAGTATCCAAAGGATGGCATAATATGGCTCATTTGCATAAACCACATTTAATAAAGCATTTAAGAAAGTAATAAAAAAACTAATCATTAAACAATATTAACCAACACTATACCACTCCCAACCTGGAGCTAACAATATTCCATCATTCATTATTAATGTAAAGTAGTGTGGGACTAATCATGAAAAACAGTGCTAGGCCGCCCATTAACCGTGGGCATGGCTATTCGAACAGTTTTACTATGGCCAGAGGTGTACCAATTTACTAACAAGACACGACCCCACAATACGTTACCGTGCGTCTCAATACCACCATGGTACTTCGGAAAGGAGTTGTGACAAGATTATCCATATAACTCGCGCAATAGGAGAGCCTCCCGCCAAGCCTTCGGTCTCCAGTAGGGGTGATCAAGTGCCTTCCCGCAAGACGGCTCGACGCCAAACTCATGGACTTACCAACTGCCATGTGTGGACTTTTATCAGCCACAATCCAGCCCTGGTGCCTCCTATTAAACTCAGCACACTTCAAATCCCGTCATTACCCATTCTAGCTTGTGGTTAGTACGGGTGTTGCTCTGCAACAAGTAGTCCGTGAATTGGTCCTTAAGTGTCATGAACACCACTAGCATTAACCACAATCCCGGTGCTCACAACCCACCATTTAATCAAGTTTTAGTTGACCATTAAATTAACCTCACATGACCACAGTCGTGAACTGAATCATAATTTCATGTGAATCTGATAATATAATCAATATTTAAGTGATAGACCATAAGTTATTCTATAGTTTCTAGGCATGGCTAAGCAGGGTCCTATAATTATTCTAGGTAACCAATAATTAAAGCTAGGAAGTCACATTATTCTCATAGGTACAATAGCATGTAATCAAAGCAATAGGGCTATAAACAAAGATCAGGGTCTTTTCCTCCTGATGACATTGTAAAATAAATGCATAGTTGAAGGAAAAACATAGCTTAAAACATAGGTACAACATGCTCAAAGGTGTTAAGGATCTGTGTGACTTGCCTTGTTGCTCTGCAAATGCTTTGGAATTCTCCTCGCAAAACCCTGACCCTTCCAGAACATCGGCGGCTAAAGGAAATAAACAAAAATAACAAAAACAGTACATAAACACACATCAACAGTACAATATTATATTTTTAATGGATAGATTTCAATTTTTAAAGAATTATGCAAGTTGAATCACCCCAAACGGAGTTCGGATGAATTAGTTATAAATTTTAGAAGTTTTAATCCTTTTAAAGACTATTCAAAAAGATTAAACCGATTTATTGCATCATTTATGATTTATTTTAATTCAGGAAAAAGGAATTATGGCGTCAGCAATGGATCAGGGGCAGCTAACAACCTGGGCCCATAGATCAGAGAGAGAAGGGGCTCGGTCCTCGGTAGACCGAGTCCACTCAATTGGTCCATCGGGATCCAACAATCCAGACCGGATCGTGGAAGATCGGACGGTCTAGATTTGATCTCGGGTTATGATGGGTTTTGGAGGGTCGAGATTTAATCGAAGATGGATAGGACGGTTGGGACTTAGTCTAACCGATCCGATGGCTAAGATCATTCCCGATTGGATCGGGCACACGATACTGAGGTGGCGCTGAGGTGGCGCCTACGTGGCGTCCACGTCGGTGACCGACGATGGCGACAGCTTGGGGACCGATGGTCGACGGTGATCGGTGGTGCAGCAGAGTATGGCGATAGCATAGATGGATAGAGGAGGTCGCGGTGATCCTTACCGAAGCAGAAACGGCGATGGGAGCGACCGGTGGCGAGCTTCTAGCGGCAGAGGTGTTCAGGTCCTCGGTGGCGACGTTGTTCGGGCTGTCCCCGGTGGTTGGGAGATGGTGGTCAAGCTTCCTCACGGCCCAGTGGGTCCAATAGTGGTGACGGCGAGCTCCGGCGGTGGCTAAAGCAGTGGTGGTGCTTGGTTGGAAGGCGGCGACGGCAGCGGATTGGATTGGATCGGCGCTAGGGCAGCAGGGGCTTGGGCGAGCTTGATTGACGGCGGAAGGAGATAGAGGGAGGCCTAGGGGTGCTATTTATAGCGGAGGGGAGGGGAGATCGGCTTGGGTTCGGTCGCGGCGGCGGATTAGGTTTTCCCTCGGAGTCCCGAAGCTTCACGAGCTCAAATCGGCGTCGATTCCATCAATTTCTCTCTGCAATTCTTGTGGGGAAAAGGAGGAGGATGTTTAGGGGATCGAAACCCTCAACCAATTTTGGAATCGGGCTCATGGGGCTCCGGATTTGGCGCGGACTCGGCGGCGTGGCATCAGGTTGCACAGGAGCTCTCCGACCAGAGGTCGGAGACGATCCTGATAGGTGGGGACCACCTATCAGCGAGAGAGGGGAGGCGTGGGCGCCAGCAGGCCGTGGGCCACACGGCGCATGCGAGAGAGGGAGGAAAGAACAGTGACAGGTCAGATTCGGTCCAAGGACAGGGAAAGAATTTTTAAAAGGTTTTTCTTTTGTTTAAATGCTGAAATGCTTATTCCAATTATTAAAAATACTTCCCTTGCTCAATTAATTCCCAGAAAATTTCAGGAGCTAAAGGATTAAGCAAAGTATTTTATAAAATTTAATCCATACCAACTTTTGCTGCAAATTTTCTTTGATTTTTTTATTATTTCACTCCTTGGGGATTTTAAAATAATTTCTAAAAATGCTTTTTCACATGATTTATTTATTTAGGGAATTTTCAGTGTGTGACAATTGTTGATCTTCTTTAGCAAGCCGACGTGCTAGAGTGTCACCCTATGGCCACTCCTATCGACACGAAGGCCAAGTTATTTGCTTCTCATTGCTAGCTAGTCCCCAAGCCTACTGAGTATCGAAGCCTTGTTGGGACACTTCAGTATCTCACTTTGACTCAGCCTGATCTTGCCTATGCCGTTCAACAGGTGTGCCTCCACATGTATGCTCCCTAGGACACACACCTCGTCATGATCAAGTGCTATGCATGTAGCATGTCAAGGGGGTCCTTGACCATGGTTTGGTTCTTCATGCTAGCCCGGCAACATCGCTCAATGCCTACATCAACGCTGACCGGACTGGCTGCCTTGACTCACGTCGCTCCACCCTCGGCTACTACGTCTACCTCGGCGACAACTTGTTCTCCTGGTCGTCTAAAGGACATGGTCTCTTGATCTAGTGCCAAGGCCAAATATTGAGCTGTTGCCCACGCCGTCACCAAATTCTACTAGCTCTGACAGCTGCTTTGTGAGCACCATCTACCTCTACTCTAGCTTCTTTCTCCTCTACCAACGTGGTCTTTTGCGACGATGTGAGCACCATCTACCTCTCTGCCAATCCAGTTCAGCACAAGTGTATGAAGCATATTGAGATCATCATCCACTTCGTTGGAGAAGGTCGCTCTTCTCTTGCTCATGTTCGTGTTCTCCACATTCCTTCATCACATCAATTTGCTGACATCATGACCAAAGGGCTACTAATCTAGCTATTCTAGGATTTTAGATCTAGTCTCTCTGTGTGGCCACCCAACAATTTGCCCGCTAGGGGAGAGGGGATGATGAGAACATCACTAGCTCGGATATGACCATAGCTACCTTATGTATTCATCAACCAAAGGTGCATACTTTCTACGTAAGATTTACATGTTATATATTTGAACAGCCGTTACTGTACCATGAGTTTTGTGTGTTCTCGTTTACAGAGATACTTGCTTGGGTGAAGGGAAAGAGACCGAGCACAAGGAACGCATGGATGATCAAAGAAGTTTATTAAGGACCAAACCAAGACCTTACCCAAGTCTACTCCTACATCACCATGTCACTTTTGTTCCTTAGAAGGTAAGAGATGAAATTCTGCACGTTTTGGATTCAGATTCGGGCCTCCTACCTGCATTAACTTCAAACAGACCTAATCACTGATCCAGAAGGACTTTTGGGGCCCATGAGTACTTGTTGGAAAGCTTATGGAGTCTACTTTTAGATGGTTTTGGTCCCACATCAAAATTCCTCCTGAGCTGTTCGGAATCATCGAAACAAGACACATACCTCTTCCAGTCCGAGTCTGTTTTGGGCCTTGGGCCTTGTAATTGTGTCGTGGGCTAAGCCCAAGGGGTGTGCACTCTAGGGTTAACCCTAGGACGTCCCAACTCATATATATATAGTAGCCGTCATTGTTTAGAGTCGGGTTTTGCTTAGATTATTCTGCCATTGTAGTTTCACTGTCTAGATCAGTTTGTAGAACCCCAACTTTGTGTGCTAAATATTCATTTGCAATTTAGATTGTGTTCTTCCTTATTCTTGTGAGTTTCTTCGATTGCTTGCAGGTATAAAACCTTCATGGTGAGGTCGACTACGTGAGAGCATGATTGATAACAATTAGACGTGTGGGTGTAGCGGTTGCGAGGTGACGATCGCTAATCGGAAGCCTCAAAATGTAAATGTCTTCACGTCGCCAAATCGAACCTATCGGAAGATCAGGCACCCAGGCGCATCAGGGGGGATTTTAAACATGGAACATATCAGTGATTGATTGAGTAGATTTTGTACAGCAAGTACTCCTATTTGATTCCATGTATTTGGAACCTTCCTGTTTTGATTCAACTGGCTATTTAATTAAAATTTGAGCACCACAATTGTGCTTGAGCTGCCTCAAATCTCTCTTAATCTTCCTTGTACACACTAAGGCGTTGAACATACGCAAGCTTCCAAACATCGTCATGATATCCACAAGAACAAAACCCCTCCATTTCGGAGCTAGCTCCATCCATTAGATACATCCATATCATCTCAGATATTAATTGTCTCAATGCCTTTTGCATCCATCTGTTGATCAGGTGAAGATCACTCTCCTAACGCCGCCAATTGACTCGAGTGGATAGAGCTGGACAACTGTTCGGAGGGTGGTGTACCAGAACAACGGGGAGTACCTGCCTAGTGGCATCCTGACCTATAGCGTGGAGATCATCAACGTCTGCGTGGCATGCATGGTGTATGATGTCCATGTCTCCTACGGCGAGTTCACCTCCACGGGGCTGTCAACATTAGTTCTAGCGTGTTGGCTTAATTTGTTTGTGAATCGCTAGAAATGAAGTCTTTGTGGTAAGGAGGAAGTAGAAATGAACTTATTTGGGACGGATAGTACCATATAGATTAGTGATACACTTTTAAATTTTTTATATTATGTAGAAATTTTTTATATTCAAAATATTTTTCAGCCTTATGTCAAAAATCACAATGACATGTCGCCCAAAACCAATTTAAATTTGGTCAATGGATGGAAATTGAACCTTATAGAAAGTTTAGAGATAAATAGTGTCCTATTTTAAAGTTTTTTTTTATGAATTTTAGACTTTCACGAAATTTTATAGATGTAAAATAGACCTTTTATTAAATAGATTGATTTCATGTGGATTTGTTTAATTTCTTGAATTTTATATACAATTTTTAAATGATTTGCATTTAAAATGAGAGATAATACAACATGATTACAACCAATATCTAAATTGGTTATGTTATTGGACTTGATCTTTGGCTGCAATCCTTGTGTCATGTTGACATTCCATGCCCAAGAGGGAACATATTTTATGCACGCAAGTTATTGTTGCACAATACACTCGTAATATACACCAACTAACAAATATCATAAAAATTCAAAAAAAACTATACACATTAGTATATGAGGCCGCACCATTTTCGCGACCTCCCGCGATGTCCACGGCGGTGTGGTTTCTTTCTACCAATGGATATGGAATGTATGGTTTGGATCTCCTGGCTGTCGATGCAACCTAGCACCAAGCCGAAGCCAATAGGTCGCCGATTGCTGCAGAGCCTGAACTGGCACGCCGCGCAGCGCCAATGAAGCCACGCCAAAGCACTGACCCCATGCCGCGCCGCTAATCCCGCTGGCAAGCCCTAGTGAAGATGATAGCGCTACCAGTAGCAGCCACTCCTCCAACTCGGACATGGCTGCCCATTCCCACCATCCTCCGGCTCCACTCCACCCCCATCCGCGCCTCTGCCACAACCGCAACAGCATCTTCCATCCCCCAACCTCTACCGGACGAGCTCCACCTCGTCGCTGACATCCGCTCCCCGTACAACCACATCCGCGTTGCCGACGTCTCACGCGGCGCCACCGGCCACCCTCTCGCCGGCGCCCGCCTCCTTCTCCTCGACGCCCCCGGCAACATCTACTCCCTCTCCTTCCCTCGCTGCCCCCTCACCTCCACCTACTTCAACGTCTTCGCCACCCTCCCGCCCCTCCTCCCCCGCGCCTCCCTCGCTGTCCTCGGCTTCAGCGCGGGCTCCGCCGCTCGCGTCATGCTCCACTTCTTCCCAGACCTCTCCGTCCATGGCTAGGAGATCGACCCCGCCGTGATCTCCGTCTCCCGCGATTTCTTTGGCCTCGCGGTGCTCGAGGAGGACCACGCCGACTGCCTCTTCGTCCGTGTCGGGGACGCGCTCGAGGCCGAGGCGGTGCCCGGCAGCTTCTGCGGCGTGCTGGTGGACCTGTTCGCCAACGGGAGCGTGCTTCCGGAGCTCCAAAAAGCGGGCACATGGAGGCGGATAGGCGGGTTGGTGGCTCCCGGAGGGCGGGTCGTGGTGAATTGTGGCGGGCCATGCGTGGAGGAGGAGGAGGAGGGGAGGGAGGGTGAGGCCGTGAAGGACGCCACGCTGCACGCTCTGACGGCGGCGTTCGGGTATGAGATGGTGTCGGTGATGGATGTGGATGAAAGCTGGGTGGCCATGATTGGGCCGGCAGTGTCGGTGCCGGAGGAGGTGGCGGCGTGGAAGGCTAATTTGCCACCGGAGCTACGGAGATATGTTGATATGTGGAGGCCATGCTTGCCGTGAATTCTCTGAAAATTCGTGTGATTTGCGTAAATAATTACATCGCCGGCTGGATGCCAATGTGTTCTTGTTCCAGTTACATTTTTGAATGTCATTAGTAACAAAGCACGTCAAAAACAAATGAAATTGTTTGCAAAGAACTGAAAAACTAACCTTAGTACAGTGAGACTGTGAAATTGGTGGTTCTGTATGGGTCACTGCCCAGATGATGAATTGATCTTTTTGCAAGACATAGAGGCATATCAGCAGCCAGCAGACATAGAGACATAGAAGCTATAAAATAAATTTACTAATGTGTCAAATAGTACAAAATAAATTTACTAATGTGTCAGAGTACAGCGCTGCCCTGGTTGCCGAGGCTAGATGGCCGGGCCGTGGACCGCGCCCCGGGCACTGTCGATGCCTCGAGGTCTCGGGCAGAGCCCCCTGTCGGGCCAGCCTAGATTCCCGTGGCGGGCAGCGGTGCCCGGCCTGGCCAGCTCCCCCCCGACCACCGCCAAAGCGCCGGGTGCTTCGTTGTTTGGCGACCCCCGCGCACGGTCAAGGTCGGTTCCCGAGGGGCTCCCGGCGAGTCAAAAGGCACGAGCTTAGTACTTCGGCCATACCTAACCCATGCGGGGCATTTTTCGTATTTTCTCTCTCTTTTAGTAGTCATTTCCCACGGCCTCGCTACGCTCCCGGGGCCAGGTGGGCTCACGCGGCAGAAGCAATCATAGTTGTCCGCGTGCGAGCACTAGCGGGGCCCGCTGGTTGGCGACCACGGTGCTCGGGGTGGGCTTGGGGCCAGCCTGGTGTGTGGGGTGCGAGCCCGGGGCGCTAGCTCGGTATCGGCTGCGGGGCGCGAGGATCGACTGTGGGGCGCCAGCTCGGGATCGGCTGCGTGTGCTCAGGGAATATGAGGCCACGTGTTTCGTTCTCCTTGGCCCTGGGGGCAAAGCGGAATTTGCCGGAGCCTGGCGCGAGGGCCGCCGGGTTAGCGCTACCCTGGTTGCCAAGGCCAGATGGCCGGGTTGTGGACCGCGCCCCGAGCACTTTCGATGCCCCGGGGTCTCGGGCAGAGCCCCCCGTCAGGCCAGCCTAGATTCCCGTGGCGGGCAGCGGTGCCCGGCCTGGGCAGCTCCACCCCGACCACCGCCGAAGCGCCGGGTGCTCCGCTGTCTGGTGACCCCCGCGCCAGTCTTTTCCCGCGGCCTCGCTGCGCTCCCGGGGCCAGTAGCGCTCGGGGGCATGGAGGGCCCCCGGGCCCGGAAGACGAACTTAACCGTTCCGCAAGACTCGCGCTCAGTTGCTCGCGGTCATCGGGGACTGAGTTCCCGAGGCGGGCAACTATCATGCTCGCTGTCCTCGGGGACCGAGCTCCCGGGGCAGGCAGGTACCCCAGGCCCTGAAAAGGGGACTTAAGCCCTACGGCCGTTCACGGCTGCTGGCGCTCGGAGTCGGATGGCGCCTGGTACTCGGCGTTCCCGGGCCCAAGAAATCGAGAAAAAAAACAACAGCAGCAGACATAAGCAACTTCCGGAACAACACAATAAGCAAAGGTACGAAAATGTAAACATGATTATATACATATACAAATGTTTCTCTTTGTACAAGATAGGTAAAATCAGAGCACAAGGATGAGCGGAGGCCGGGAGATGTCGTCGTCCAGGGGGAGGTCACTCGTCTTCCTCGGACCAGACCCTGGGCGGTGTCAGAAGGGGACTGCCGTCTTCCTCGGACTCCTCGTCGGTCATCGGCTCCACGTGGTGCTTGCCGGGGTCGAAGAACCCTGCCACCGTTGCAGCGGCCTCGCCCACGGCTTTTCGTGCCTCCTCTTCCTCTTCGGCTGGGAATCCCTCGAGCACCGGGGCCAGGGAGAAGTCGGCGTCCCGGGCCCGGTAGCACCCAAGAACATACTCTGCCACCCGCGCGGCGAGCTTTCTCCCTTCCTTCACCAGAACTTCGTGAACTTGCTGGGGGAGCAAGTCCAGCGTACGCAGCAAATCGCCGAGCTCCACCAGCTCTTGGCCAACCCCGGTGGGCCCCCCTAGTTTCCGCGGAGGTGCCCGGATGCCGATGCGATGGAGACACCTCCGGACCCTGAAGGGCGCCAGGTAGGCTGCGACATCGCAGTCGCCATTCTTCCGGAGGGCAAGGCTATTTCGCACCAATGTCAGCCGTTTTTCTGCCTTGGCCAACTTCTCGGCCAAGCTCGCTGCACTCATCGGTGTCGAGGAGCCGCTTGACGCAGCCCGCGCCATGGCCCCGCGCGCCACGGCCTCGAAGTCGGCCGCGCGCTTCCGAGAGGCCCCAGCCTCCCGCTCTATCTCCGCCAACTGAGACTCGGCGGCATTCACTGCCGCCTCACGCGGGGCGAGGGAGTTCTCCTTGTCCTCCACGGCTGCCTCCCGCGTTGCGAGGGCCTCGGCCTTGGTGTCGATGTCGGCGGCCAGCAGCTTCAACTACTCCGCCTCGCACCTGTGGTCGGCTTCCCGCTCCTGGAACCTGGCCTCCTGCTCCTCGAGGTCCGTTTCCCAGGACACCAGCCTCTCCTTCTCGCTCAAGAGGCGGCTCATGCCGTCTTGGGCGATGGCGCAGGAAAGGCTGGCGGCCTCCTCGCGAACCACCGCGGCTTCCTCGCACACGGTGATCTCACGCTCCTGGGCCGCGAGCCCGGCCTCTTGGGCCCGGACGCGCTCCTCCCGGGAGGATATTTTCTTCTCCCGCGCCTCCATCTCTGACCGGGCGCGGGAGGCCTAGTCGGTGGCAGATTTGGTGGCGGCCTCCAATTCGGCGACGTGCCTCTCCGCCGCTTCGAATCCCCCACTACGGCCCTCGATTCGCGGGCCATAAGTGGGAAGTTATAACCAAGAAAGCAATCATGGCCGTTGGTCGCCCCATCTCGTCTTCTGTCAAACCAGGTGGGCCCCGTGTCCCCTCGTTTCTCCAAGACGTGGCCCTATTCCTGCTCGGAGTGGGTCCCGGCCGAGCAACAGGGCTAGGGGCCACTATCGGTGAAATGGGACTAGGGGCCCCACATTCCCCGGGGACGCGTGGATCTTCGGCCACGTTAGCTCCTCCGGGGGCCCACATTCTGCACAAGTGACGGCCGGCTACGACCGTTTTCCCACTAAGTGCCTGGGGCCCGAGTACTGCCCGGGCCCAAGTGCACCTTCCCCGGGCGCGTTGCGGCGACCGCTTGCATCCAACTCAGGCCCGGGTCCCTCCCCCCGGTCCCGGGACCCACAGTGTCGGTCCCGGGGCACGTTCCCGGGGCACATTACTAGGACATTCCCGGTACCGGGTCTCGCCCCTGGCCTCGGGACCCACAGGCTCGGTCTCGGGGCGTGTTCCAGGGGCAGATTACTGGGACATTCCTAATCCCGGGTCTCGTTAATCACCACTGAATTAAAAAAATTTAAATTATTCACCACTAGCTGTTTTTTTATTAATATGAGCTCTTCTAGCACACAATAAAGCCTATTGACCTATTCTTTTCAGCATGCATATACATAATACTACATGATGAGTACTATTTATAGCCTCCCAGCACACGTACGGCCTATGGGCAAGTTTTTTTAGCATGCATGCAGAATACTACTGCATGGTAGCTACTGTTTGTAGGAAGTGACTCATCGGCGGCATGCGATAAGAATTCTAGGCAACTGCAAGCTGTATACGATTTATAGAAGGTGACCGATCAACATTTATAGAACATGATCTATCTACATTTGCAGCGATATTCACGGCCTAGAAATTTATCTTACACTTGTCTCTATGCATGCATACAAAAAGAATTTGCATATGTAAATGCATGCAGAGAGCAAGATGAAACAAACAAAGCTTATCGCACGCTTGCTTCTGTACATGCATGCGTAAAGCAAAAAGGCCGCAGAGAGAAACTTGTCTTGCACTTTCTATATATGCACGCATGCAAAAAGTTAGGCGTAGCTGTTACTGGACACGTGTAGCATGTATGTTTAATTGCTCGATGGATTTGATTACATGTCTGTTGTTCGTCAAAACAGACTTAGACTGTGCTCTCTCACCCTAATTAAATTTTACATTATTTAATTTTACATTGTTTTGATATAATATTTACAAAGAAAGGTACCACAAGAGCACATATAGTAATTAACTTCAGATTACATTTTTTGGGAAGCACATACATAATACATCTAACAACCTTACAGCTAGGAGTACATTTGTCCTCAACAAATCAAGCAAAACAAATGTATAGCTGTTATGTTTGATTTATCAAGAACTATATATGCTTATTCACTCTTATTTTTAACTTGGCAAAGCTGCCTCTCTAAAGCACACACTTCTGTATTTAATTCATAATTCTCAACGATGATTTATCTTTCTCCTTCTTGTCTGTCATCTTACAATCTAGCTTCTCTTGCAACTCAACTATCTTTTTCTCCAGTTCACGGTTCTCTACAAGTAACTTAGTATGGTTTTGTTGCAAAAACAAGAAATCTCTCTCAAGCTCATCTCTACCTTCAACAACTTCCTTGCATACTTTAGTAACCTCCATGACTCTCTTTTTCCACAACTTCAAATCATGCCGGTTGTAGTCATTGATCTTAACAAAGCCACATTTCTCTAGCCTTCGAACAGCCTCATGAGCCCCTTTTCTCATAGCTCTTCTTGAAGAGACAGGTGATGTTCCTATGAATTGTTGTGGACCTCGAAACCCTTTAGACACCCAGTTTACAAGATCGACTTCAATACACGAATGGAAGATCCCATCCGCCATTTCACCATGTGTCACTGTTGGTTTCTCAAGTCCAAGATGATTCACGATTTTCATTAGAATCTTCACATAGTTTAAAGTTACTTGAGCCATGGTGAAATCCTTCAATAAAATTGTTTGAAGCTTAATTAATTGACAACCATACATAAAATCCCATTGAATATAAGCAAAAGATACTAATTAATTTTGGATATATTAATTTCCTCCTTTTCCAAGCATAGAGGTGTGATGCATAAAAAGGGAGAGATGCACACACCATATGATTATTAGCATGCTTGCTTAATGACAGTTACTAATGTTTATAAAACATACCTTGCTCCCTATTGAACCTTTGCTTGCATGTAGACATATGTGGGGGTAACTCTCTTGCTCCTTCGATATCAAGTATGCCCTTTTTATAGAGCCTGATCGGTGAAGTAATTATTAATTAAACACTTTAATTTGTGCTGCACCCATATGTACTCCCTCTGTCCCACTATAAGGTAATTTTTTAGTTTCTGTGCCTAACGTTTGACCGTCCGTCTTATTTGAATTTCTAAAAAAAATTAAAGAAATAACTCATGCGTAAAGTACTATTCGTGTTTTATCATTTAATAATAATAAAATTAATAATCATAAAATTTTTTTAAATAAGATGAATGATCAAACATTGTACCAGAAAAGTGAAAAATGGATTCTTTCTGCGACGGGGAGTAGTAAAAGAGGGGTGGAGAGCATGACATCTTTATCCATTCTGCATGATCTTGCTTCACGCTTTATCGGCACTTTATACCTATCAATTAGCACAAGTGATAGGTCATGTCAATGTGGCAGCTATTGTACCATGGTCATGCACTATTACCCACTCTACCCATTCAACCGTAGGAATAAGCTATCCTTCCTTCCTATACACATAGGCATTGGCATGCCATGCATGAAAGGCAGTCCCTGCCTATTTATAGAAGAACTTTCTCACCATGCTTCTCATCCATGACCATATTGCTTCAGGTAATGCAGCACCCATCATAGGTAATTTACCATTGGATAAATCTTGGCATGCTTTATAGGCCAAATAAAATAGGAGTTCAATGTGTATTATACATGTCTTCTCAATTGTACCATGAAGAGTGTGTGATGATATCCTTCATTAACTCTATATTAGTCTTTTATAGTCATATTTCAGCTCTTTATGCTTGTTACAAATTGAAGTTTTTAAGGGAATTTACATTGTCTATGTTTTGATGCCTGTGTGGTCCCCTGTCTTTTCATAACTAATTTATTACATGTGAATGCATGAACCAACCTCCTTACTTACTTCTCGCTTTATTTATAGGGAAAGATGAGATCACCTGGCAATAGCAGTGCCATGGACAAGGGCAAAAAAATTGTTGAAGAATCATCCAAGCCCGCTCAAGACAACAATCAACCCGATGATTTTGTATCCAGTGTATTTATTTTTAATTCCCATTTGACTAGCAACTAATTAATTTCATTTAGTTATCACATTCATTTATTTTGTTATGCAGTGCTTGCACACGATATTGGACTTGGACGTATTATGGTTAGATAAAATTTATAGTAATGCCTAAATTAAACGGTATATAATGAAAGCTATTGTAACGCCACCTAATCACGTTTATGGTCTTAAAGAAAATTCCAGATCCTTGTAGTGCGCTAATATAAGCCATCTACTATTTAGTTGCTCCAAACTATTTGCATGATACATCTACCTACTATATTTCCTTTTTTGTTTACTCAGGAGCCCAATGTCATTTACATTTCATGTAAGAGCATCCTGAGGCAAATTACTAGCAAACTAGGTGCAGTTATTCGCACTGAAGGAATAGTGAAGTTGGGAGAAACTCAAAGGCTAGCCTGGCTAGAAGTGGAGTTTCCTCCACCGAACAATATTGGGCATGTAAGAATGGAGAAGTTTTGTGGAGCTCCTTGCACAAATGATTCCGATGCTGAGGAAAATGTTTGTGAAAAAGCAATATTTCATTGCATCATGCACATGAATATAAATGTTAATGATGTGAACTATGCTGCCTTTAAGGAAACAATGACAAGTCTGCTCCATTATACCGATTGGGCGGAATTTCTCCATATTAGATATCAACTGCTTCTTGCTGAAAAGAATCGGCTCTCTGACACCCACAAAGATCTTTTGAGACAACTGAGTTTAATTTGTAAAAGTTATGGTGATATACTTCCACTGGCAGTATCTGCACCACCAACAGAACCATCCAGTTCATATGTTGAACCACTCCCAGAAACACGGTTTAAAAAGCTTGCTAGAGAATTAGTCAACATCGTTCAGGAGTACACTCCTAACGACAATGTAATTTAAATTATCTGGTATGTGTTCTTTACATTGGAATATTTTATTGTCTACAACTTTTACTTTATTGTAGTTAAGAAAAAAATAAGCATCATTTTTTTATAGGGGATTATCTTTGCAGGACCGCCAAGGTGCCTGTACTCTCTGGAAAATGGTGGAACATTATTGTGATGTAATGTATGTTGTAGCAGCCACGGTCTAAATAAGCACATGCACTAGTTTCCTTATAGAGGAAATTCTTTATTCCCTTGAAGAGCATGTGAAGGTGACCATATATCCCTGTATTACTCTCTAGTATTTGATGTTGTACCTGTGATTGATATGCCCATCCCTATTAGTGTATAATATGTTATATCTTCATCAAGCCTTCCTATTAGCTCTCTTAGAAAGAGAAAAATGGTGTCACAAGGAAGTGGGCATATCTGGCTTATCATGTTTCCTGTAATATTATGTGCATCTATCAAAGCCTTCCTATCCGGCTGGATGCCAATGTGTTCTATCAAAGCCTTCCTGTAATATTATGTGCATCTATCTGGCTTATCAAGCCTTCCTATCTGGTTGGATGCCAATGTGTTCTTCTTGTTCCAGTTACATTTTTGAATGTCATTAGTAACAAAGCACGTCAAAAACAAATGAAATTGTTTGCAAAGAACTGAAAAGCTAACTTTAGCAGAGTGAGACTGTGAAATTGGTGGTTCTGTATGGGTCACTGTCCAGATGATGAATTGATCTTTTTGCAAGACATAGAGGCATATCAGCAGCCAGCAGACATAGAGACATAGAAGCTATAAAATAAATTTACTAATGTGTCAAATAGTACAAAATAAATTTACTAATGTGTCAGAGTACAGCGCTGCCCCGGTTGCCGAGGCCAAATGGCCGGGCCGTGGACCACGCCTCGGGCACTGTCGATGCCCCGGGGTCTCGAGCAGAGCCCCCCGTCGGGCCAGCCTAGATTCCCGTGGCGGGCAGCGGTGCCCGGCCTGGCCAGCTCCACCCCGACCACCGCCGAAGCGCCAGGTGCTTCGCTGTCAGGAGACCCCCGCGCACGGTCAAGGTCGTTTCCCGAGGGGCTCCCGGCGAGTCAAAAGGCACGAGCTTAGTACTTCGGCCATACCTAACCCACGTGGGGCATTTTTTGTATTTTCTCTCTCTTCTAGCAGTCTTTTCCCGTGGCCTCGCTACGCTCCCGGGGCTAGGTGGGCTCGTGCGGCAGAAGCAATCATAGTTGTCCGTGTGCGAGCACTGGCGAGGCCCGCTGGTTGGCGACCACGGTGCTCGGGGTGGGCTTGGGGCCAGCCTGGTGTGTGGGGTGCGAGCCCGGGGCACGAGCTCGGTATTGGCTGCGGGGCGCGAGGATCGGCTGTGGGGCACGAGCTCGGGATCGGCTGCGCGTGCTCAGGGAATATGAGGCCACGCCGTCTGCGCGGCCTCCTACTATGTCCACGTCAGTGTGATTTGTTTCTACCGTTTGATTTGGAATATACGGTTTGGATGCAAACTGCTGCCTATCCATCCAGCAAGCCCCCTATCCCTCCTACAAACTTACTATATGTGTGGCCTATTGCTTGACATTGACCTATCACTGCATGCACGATGCAGCAACAAGCAAGATGTAGCTCTAAAAAATGTGATGCCTCAGCCACAATGTCTCCACAGCCTTTGTTTGATGTGCATGCATGCATCAGGAGGGATGCTATTGGCTATCTATGCAGCAAGTTCACATGACTGCATGCATGATGCGGCAAGCAACCAGGATTGCCTATTTAAGGGCAGCATTGCCTTCTTGCATCTGCATACCCACACAAGTGCAAGCTAAGGCTTTGAGTGTTCAATAGATAGTTCTCACTCGATAAATAGTTCTCACCTAGACTATCTATAGCAGCTCGAAAGGAAGGTACGTGCTACAAGTGTCTTAGGTGTTCTATATCAACTATGGTCTCTTAAAAAACATTATTAAAGAAATAGTATTAGAGTTAACAGACAAGATCTGTATAATGAGGCTACTAGTGCTAACTTGCGTTGTAGCTTGGCAAACTATGACATTAATTGAAGGTGCTGATGTTAAGGAGGCTTCGTACTGATTTTAACTTACGTTGTAACTTGGCTAACTATGACAATACTGGTACTCGATAACTAATTGTCTCACTACTCTGCTGGGCCCACGTAGCAGCTGTTCCCACATGCGCCACCCCCACCCGCCAGATCCATCACCCACCTCCAGCCTCGCGCTCGCCACCACACCATTCCCTGGCCCCGCTTACCCCGACGTGCCAAAATCGCCACCCCTCGCTCGCCTTATCCCATCGCTGCGCCACCCGGCTTTTGAGCTGGCTGCGAGCTGGATCAAGTCGGGTCCCCTCTCCTTCCCCGAAACACCGGTGAGGTCGCCACACCATCCCCTCCTCCGCCTATAAAACCAGCCCCCAAGGCGCCCTTCTCGCCACACCTCTCCATCCCAGCTGCACCGCTGCTCACTCCGCCGAGCTCCACCACACCGCCCACTTTCCTCCTCACCCTGCCCTGCTCGCCGCTCTGCTCAGCCGAACCGACGTAAAAGAAGAGGTGGCCCTGGCAACTGGGCCACCTAGCAGTCTCCCCTCCCTTCCCCTCCTTCTGCTCTCTGTGGTAGCCGGGCCCCACCCAACAGCCTCACCGCCCCTCCTCTCACTCTGTAAACCCGACAGCCGGGCCCCAGCCTCCATCCTCCCTTCCTTTCACCAACATGTGGGCCCCTTCCCCTAACCCACTTCTTCTTCGGCCTAGGCAAGGCCCAACCGCGGAGCAAAAATCCACGTTCCCTCCTCATTGGCAAAGCACAACAAAATACGATGTCCAATTCTACTCCCTTACCCGACAACCTCTTAGCCACATAAAGTCCACCTAGTGTCCCTCTATGCCTTAGCCCAGCGGATCGTTCCAAGGGGGAGAGGTCTGTCTTAGCTCCCCACATCCTTCAAAAAGTCTAGTCTTCCTCCCTCAGGTCCAACAACCAATAAGAAGTCCACTCTACCTCCTTTACCCCTTTTAAACCCAACAACCACCTCCTAATAAAATCTGCTTACCACCCCTTACTCTCGACATAGTAACTCTTTTTGAATATAGGTCCACATTATGCCCCTTTGGTCAGTCCCGAGGCCCCCTTAATCTACAAAGGCCTGGTTCTTCTCCCTGGACCATCTGACCTAACGACCCTTCATAATTCATCCCACCTTCCTGCGATCCAAGCAAAAGTCAAACCCCATCCACTCGCTCCGCTCAACACCATTACCTATTAAATAAAACTCCACTCTATCTCCCTGGCTCCACCAGTCAGTCTCTCAGTCAATTTCGGCTTCCTTTAATTCTTTCCCTAACACCCAGAAAATGCTGGGATCATATCTCGTCAACCGTAGGCCCGATTCCCTCCGTTTAGCTTCCTTACCCTTCCTAAAAATGAGATCTATCTATTGGCACTATTAGTTAACTATAATCTTGGTGTCTTGGTTCCTCTTTTGCGATTAGACAGCGATGGCAGGTTTCTCTTTCGGTCTGCGTTGTGGCCCTAGATTTTCTAGATGATCTTCTTGAAGACTTGGATTATTAGAAGATTACTTGTCGACCTGAGATCAGAAATTTCTGGACGGTTGCCCCATCCTCAGCCAAGCAGAAATTTCTCCGTTAGGTTGCCCCATCCTCAGCCAAGCAGAAACTTACAGCTGGGCCTAACTCAACCTGATCCACTTGAGCCGGTAATGACCAGTCTTCTCAACGCGATCCTCAGAAATACCCAGATCAAGGCATCGTACCAAGTTAGGCACCGACCATAAGACAGTGACATGGATCGTACATAGCAAGTCAAAGGATCCCGAAAGATCAGGAGTCCCTTTTCCCAACAATGTTAGAGGACACACGACCGATAAGGTACAGAGGCTACCTGTAAGAGTGTTCCAGAACATGAATGTCGACCACTCGGGGACTAACTCATCTAAAGGATACTCTGATTCTGGGGCCTTGATGAGGACAGGAAAGCCCTAGAGCAGTATGTGAATCACCACGAGGCCAGACCAATAAGGGATTTTCTAAAGATTGTATTAAGGAAAAACCGCAGCAAACCAGATGAAGACACAACCCTAAGCATGATCTCATGACAAAAATTTAAGGGGGATTGCCTACCGCCTGTTATCTCGAGATAGACGAATCATGGATTTCAGAGGTCTTGCAGACATCAAAGAAGGGGTCAAACACCAACTTGGGACAAGGTGTTCTATAGGACCTAGGAAAAAGGGATTGACTAAGAAAAAGTGATAGGTACCAACTCTCGGAAGTCCCCCAAGTGCTGTTCACCACCAGTAAATGGGATAGGGTTCACTGCAAAGAGGCACAAGCATTGGAGATGCTGAACCAACCAAAGGAACCACCGAAAAATGGTGCCTATAAAAGGAAGCGAAAGTGACCCCATAAAGGCACCCTTTCGGACTAAGCCTCTGCTAATAAAAAGCTCAGCCCTTCCTAGCCAACCAAAAAACCATAACCATGTCAACCCCGCCACCAGCACCTGAGGGGCATGCCGAAGACAAGCTCAATGGGTATGCCCAGCAACTAGAATTCCTCTGTCGGCAGTTGGGCTACACCGAGGAGCTAGTATTTTCCAGTGAGCAGATCGTTCAGGGATCCCAGACAAGCTGGAAGGTGACGGTTTTCCTTCACCTTCCGGGAGACGAAGTGATCACCTTCCAAAACCTTCATCCCTGGAGAACCCTTGAAGCCGCCACTCGAGACGTGTTCCGCGAGGCCCTCTTGCGATTTTGCAAGATCTGTGCTCCCTTGGGAGTAGCCAACCATTTTGGTATGCACCCCTACCGCGGGGAAGGTGACAGCCGGTGCCACCTCCACCCGACTAACAAGACCGAAGGAAGCAGATGTGTCCTTCTCTCCAAACTAGCCTACACCACCAAGAACGCCTACGAGCAAGCCCTCGAAGAGCTGCATGAGCTTCAGGACCGATATGCTGATCTGGAGGCCCGCTATCAGCACCTAGCCCACGAGCACACTACCGCCCTACTCCTGGAAGCACATTACTTGGTCTGCCGTATGTCGATCCGGGGGCTACCCTGTGTCCCTAAAGGAACCGTGCCAGAAATTGAGCCCCGCACGCCCCCACCATCTCCATAAGAAGGGTTACAAGTGTAAGCTTTTGTTTCACCACCGCCTTCCGAGCAAAGACAATTTCCCTTTCGTCCCACGTGATGTAATATCCTGTACTACGTGTAAGGAAGAATGGAATGTGAAACGATGCAACTTTTTACCTGCTTTAACTCTGTGGCTTTAGAAAGCATTGGCTATACTCATGCTTAGGCCAAAGTGCCCACTAGTAGGAACTCATTCATCGGCTTATGCTATCAAAAATGGCAACTTCAGAACACCCAGAAGAGTAGAAAAAATAAAGGACTTAGACATATTAGGGAAAAACGACAGTTCCCGTCAAAAGATATCCAAGCACCAATCAAAACCATAAAGGTTCATGCTCAAGACAGAGATGAATTGAGGGATGTAAACACGATTTGGAAAAGTGAC
The DNA here is from genome assembly GCA_003991445.1 of Oryza meyeriana var. granulata. Classification (NCBI taxonomy): domain Eukaryota; kingdom Viridiplantae; phylum Streptophyta; class Magnoliopsida; order Poales; family Poaceae; genus Oryza; species Oryza meyeriana. The sequence continues at coordinate 109,824 of RYFJ01002581.1, forward strand.
AGTTTTCTTAACCAAGCAACCAAAATGAGCCAAAGACCTCATACTCAAAAGCACCGAAGCTAAAGATTAAAAGCTGGGACCATAAAAGTCGATACATAGGGAATACAATGCTAGCATCTAGCAGTCACACTATCAACTACCTACTCTAGCATCGCCTCCAGGATGGAAAGGAAAACGATGGGTGCCAACACGATGAGGATGCAGATCGCCATGCACAGGTGGTCGGACTGGCAGTCCTGCAGTGGCTCAGACCACCACCCTAAGAACTGGATCACTAAGCGTGCCACCACAGCTAAGACGGTACAAATGGCGGCACAGACAAGGCGTAAGCCCAACCACACCCACACCCAGTGCAGAACAACAGCCACCCCCGACCAGAAGCGTCCTCCTTGGCCGAAACGCCTCGGTGCCGCTGTCGCCGCACCTCCGCCTCCGGCAACCTCGCTTGCCGCCCGACCTACCAGAGCTCCGCGCTCCGCCTACCCCAGACACCGGCGAGAGGCACCTTTGCCGACACCCTCCTGCTCCGCACCACCTCCAGTGCCACGGCCGCCAGCACCTTGCTCGCCGCCATTGCTGCCACCACTATTGTCGGACCCCAGCTCCATTTTCCCCTCCTCACTTTGAGCTACACCACCTCCACTCACCCTCCACTTGCCGTGCCACTCCCACCCTAGCCAAAAGAAGAAGCAAGGAAGGCCCATAAATAGAAAGGGACTCGATGACACGGTACACGGGTACACGAAGCAGCAAAAGGTATGTTGGCAGACCCAAATAGAAGCCAGACAACCTTGGTACCCCAGCAAATACCGTGGCTCGCAAGCGCTGGTCACAACAAAAGGACACCGGGTGTGGTACAGGGAACCACTACAATACGGTCAAACGTAGCACACCGCTTTGATCCATGCAGAACCCGATGAAGATATGTTAACACCAATACCAATACCAGAGAAAAACACGAGAACAGTGTCAGACCAACACCCGGTAGATCAGTTCAAAAGTTTAGGGCGCCAAACAGTCGGCCCATGTCACTTGGTCACAGCAGGGCCAGGGACCAGACAGCCACCTGACCCCACGTGTCAAAGCAACAATCGTCGTTATTGTGATGTATTTGCTTCTATAGCCATATCTTTATAAGGATTTTTCACATCTCATTGAACCCGTTTACACAATGATAAGTATGTGTATCTCGTATACTGACTTATACAAGAGCAACCTCTCTAGTGCTCTTAATCTTTCTATAAGACAATTCCCACAACAAAACGGGTGATAATAAAGTTTTTTGTGAACTTGTTTTCTTGTCTTTTATTGTTGTAACGTTGTTGTCGTAATGCATATATGCAAGTTTGTATAGATGTGTGCACAGAAAAGCTATCTTCTCAAGCAAACATTACTCAATGGCCTCACGCCACAAAAGCATCACAACTAAGAATACACAAACACACTAAACAAATGACCTTGTCCACCCACAAGTAGACAAATGGTCAACATCATACCACGGCCCTCACATGCTACTCCTAGGTGACATGCTATAACCCTGTGACTTTACACAGTGGTCTTCTAGATAGGTACTTGGTCTAGCTCCCATTCCGAGGTTGTCCCCAAGTGTGTCCCATGGGTCTTCTGGTCACCCTCCCTTTCCTTAATCCAACCACCACTATGTGTATTACCATACTTGTCTTCAGAGAGGGGCAAGCAATAGCACCAAGGGATTCTGATGTGACCCCGAATCCTTGCAACCCGCCTTGTAAAGTTGGGCTATGGATATGGCAGTGACGGCCACCACCTGCACAGCATGGATGTAGGGAAAATGGAGTTATTGCGACCTCATTATTGTAGATCTTAGATAGCCGCATGAATGCCTCATGAGACGCATCCTGAATTGCTGCCTCTTTGCTAGCTCGAAGACAGCGGGACTTGAACACATATCCTTGACACTCCTCTTCCCTGCCTTGAATGTAGATCTTCATCCTCCAATCCTTCTGAGATCCATGGATTACTTGCTCTCCAAGATGGATTGAGGTTTTAGGAAAGTGCAGCTACTTAAGTAGCAGCTCTAACTGTTCGGTGTAACTGCCATGGTCGGCTTTAGATGAGAACTCCAGGGCTTTCTTAGAGTTCTCCATCTCGAATGGGAAGGTTGGGGTAGCAGTAAAGTGTTTGGATATTCCAATAAGAATGGTGGACTTCTTTCCGAGAGGGCTCTTCATATCCCTTGGCTTTATAGGCCCTATATCTCTATCCGTGCCTCTACTTTGTATGGTTCAATGGCACCCAAGCCACATGGTTCCATCTCATTATATATCACCATGAAAATAGTTGTATACATTTAGAGCATTCAAACCTAAACACATAAGTAGTTAGCTAATTATTTTTGCTATGGATTTATACTTAGTAGGATGTACACAACATGAACACGATTCTATCTTATTATATATTATAAAAAATATAACAAATATTTAAATGATAAATCTTTTGATTGGTACAAGCTAAAATAGCTCCACAAAAAATATTAAGTGGGCCACGGTTCTCTCATTGTTTCGTGGGGCCCACTTACTATTTATATTGTAAATGTATCTAGAATATCTCAACTTAGCGTAGTTAATAACAATTTCCTATGCTAACTGACTCTTTTGAGAAAATTTTCGATGCATTCTAAGATTTCACTCTATCCTCTGAATGTCCCTGGTATTTGTCCAATCACTTTTACACCTTGACTTTTTTTATCCCTTGGTTGACCAACAGTTAACCGTTTATTTTTTATGATGAGACTTTTCATTTATAAGGTTATGAACTAGGGCCAGCAAGATCAATTTGAGACTAACAAAATAGACAGGGGAATTTGTAAATTTGTTATTGTATTTTATATTTTGCAAGAATGTTAAGTTTTGGTGGCATTTTGCAATTTCCCAGTGACAGTTTTACAATAAGGATTCAAAACAGTGGCAAATAGGCAAATGTCCCAAATAGATATGTATGGAATCAATATAGAAACTATATTTGATCCCATACATAATAAAGGGCAGGACAGTTGCATAGTATAATGAAGGGTAAGCAAAATTCAAGAGCATGAAAAAGATTAGATGAACACTATATAACATACAACAAATTTTCCTTACCCTTTATTATGCTATGCAACTATGCGTTTAGTTATTATGCTATGTAACTGTGTGTTTAGTTACATTGTAAAAACAGAGTGGATAAGGACATGTATTGACACATTACACCTCCTGCCCGTGCTAATTTAATCCCTTAAAGATTTAAGGCATTTGCAAATTTGTCATTGGTTTTTTATATTTTACAATGTTATTCGAATAACAGTTTTGGTGGTATTTTGTAATTTTCCAATGATAGTTTTACAATAAGGATTCAAAACGGTGGCAAATTTACAAATGTCCTAAATAGATTTGTATGGAATCAATATAGAAACTATATTTGATCCCATACATAATAAAGGGCAGGACAATTGCATAGCATAATAAAGGGTAGGCAAAACTCAAGAGCATGAAAAAGATTGGACGAACACTCTATGACATACAAGGAATTTTCCCTATCCTTTATTATGCTATGCAACTGTGCATTTAGTTATTATGCTATGCAACTGTGTATTTAGTTAAATTGTAAAAACAAAGTAGATAAGGACATGTACTGACACATTACACCTCTTGCCCGTGCTAATTCAATCCCTTAAAGATTTAAGGCATTTGCATATATAGCAATAGAACATACAAGTGAAAGATAGTGAGTCTGTGTATAGAACAAATATTTTTTCTATCTCTTTTTTACTTTTCACGGGATTTTTCATTCATATATAAAAAGATAGTTGTATCTTGCATGATGCATAGTTAAAGTATTGGTACATATAATTATAAAAGGGTAAATTGTGTTGGTATATTAACTTACAAGATGGATATAATTTAATACACAAACTTGTAAAATGCTCATTTCGGTACATGAACTTGTGTGGTGCATGTGAACCAAGACCAAAACGGCATACCATGGCTCATTTTACTAAGCAGGATGTTAATTAGGATGCCATGCAAGTAGGCATGCATATAAGGAGGACACCTATATATGTATATGATCAGATAAATATGGAATAAAGCATATTAATGGTACAGAGAAATATATATAAAAACAAAGGAACGACGTAGGGATATAAATTGAGAAGAACACGATGGAAACAAAGTATAGAGGTTATTTTGCAAATATAGCATATATCGTATCCTCTTCATATATACTGTGACATCCTAATAAGTATCTAACTCAATAAAATTAGCCATGTGTACCATTTAATCTTAGCTCACATGCACTATATAAGTTTGTATACAAAATTATATCCATCCTACAAATTCGTGTATCGTGACTATAATTTACTCAATTATAAATATGTGAAAATTCTTACGCTAGCAATTTGGTGAGCCCTTGTCGTGTGTTAAAAGGGTAGAACCCTAAGCACCTTGATGCTGATTTTATGTACCAGCCTCTTGTCAACCTTAATAAATTTAGTCGACGTACTTCGCTAGCCACTATCAAAAAACGTCATTTTCGTGAGGGTGATGAATTTTCGTGAGGGTTTTTGATGCACTCTCACGAAAATCACAATTTTCATGACAGTGCATCGAAAACCGTCACGAAAATATATTTTCGTGACGGTGCTTGACACACCGTCACGAAAAGTAGTTGCTTTCGTGACGGTGCACCGTCACGAAAATGATTTTCCCCTCACGAAAATAGTGTACAGTGCCATCGTCCCCCACTCGGACAAGAAAGCACTAGACCAACCGATGGCGTAAGTATTTCACATATGATTATACCCGCACTAAAGCACCAGATCCCGTTAAAACTCCGAAGTTAAGCGTGCTCAGGCGGGAGGATGGAGGACATTTTCCTGGCTTCTGATGGGTGACCTCCTAGGAACCCTCACGAAGAGGATATCTTCCTGGCTTCTAATTCGTGAGGGGATTTTAATCCTCACAAAATTTCAAAATTCTGGTAGTGAGCTGGGCTAGAAAAGGTAGCATCCATGTATATACATCAATACATGTCGTTAGGTACTTTTCAGCTTTTACGTAATCGTAAAGAACTTGTGATATAATAGTAGTAAATTTTGGCTATATTTTGATTTTGGTTGGGATAAGAAATTTTACTTCATACTTTCGAGAGTCACCAAGTTACCATTTTAAGTAACAATTCTTTTCCAAATTTTCTTTATGTGTATATATATGTGTGCGCGCGTGTACACATATGTACGTATATACGTATGTTAGTGCAATTAATATCCTAGAGTTTACTTAAAGTAAGAAATAAATGCATTAAAATTTGATAAAGTGAAAAACAAATATATTATGGTTTACTAAAATGAGGAGCCAACTGTATTAGAATTTGTCTTTTTGTTTTTTATTAACACGTGTAGGATATGATAAGAGTGAAGTCTGTCGACGGAGGGAGTATGTTTTCGTACATGCCGGTCCACGTAAGATCTGACAGCCACAGTGTCGTGATGCCGATTGATGGATGGTTTCCTTAAAGTAGTTAGTGCAAATGCACAAATCAAAGCAATTAGGATGGCTTGGTGACTTGGTACTGTCTCCCTTTCACCGTACTTGTTGTCGGATATTATTTCTATTTGAACTAATTTGATCACTGTCTTGGTAGCAATAAACTATTATAAGTGTCTAAAATTATTCTATAATATAAAAAAGTAAATTGTAGTGATGGTACGTTATTAGATCGGTGTAATTTAGTATATAAACTTGTAAGACGTTTATATACGAACTTGGTTGGTAACTATAGACCAATACCAAAAGGACAGAATATGGCTAATCTTGATTGATTAAGATGCAACGTAAGCACATGTTTGAGAAGAGTACCACATAGACATGCATCTATACAGTAAGGTAGAATAAAGCATACTGATTATATGGAGAAATAAATATAAAAAACCGAGAATGATGCACAGATAGAAACAAAGGACAAAATAGAAACTAGTGCATGGTTATCTGTAAATATAACATGTCTGGTACACTCCTCATATGTAGGGCATATCATAATCATCATCCAACTTAGTAAGATCAGCCATATTGTGTTATTTTATCCTTGGTTCTCACGAACCAGAAGAGTTCGTACACCTAAACAAGCGTTTTATATGTTTGTGCACTAAATTACACATACCTGATAAGTCCACGTACCACCAATACAATTTACTCATATCAAAATATTTTTCGTTACACGGAAAATGCGCACTCACACTAGCAAGTGTGCCTCCTAACACGGGCTCAAAGAGATGGAGACCATCGGCAAATCTCTTTGTTACATCATATTGAAAGCCCACTCACATGCGCGTAATATTTGTGAGTATCACGATTTGAATCCTGGTAGCACCCACGAGGCCATGACTCCACCACACAACCACCGGTAATTCCCCAATTCTAGTAATCATATAATTTTTCATCTCAATTTAACAATGTAAAGTAAATCATTTCTATTATTAAAAATAATTTAAAATTTTAAACGCTACTGGTTTTCAAAATGAGAGAATCTAGTCTATGCCACTGAGTTTGCCCCAATTCAATAATTTGCCATTGACTTTATCCCTCTCTATAATATACCACCGAGTTCATCAATTGTTTTTACAATATGCCATTGGGCCGATTAATTTTTTAAAAGTACCCAAAATACCTTTATATACATATAAGGGTTAACAATTGATTGACCCCAATAGAAGTTTTAAAAAATTGTGACAATTTTTGTGTAGTATCCTTGCATGACATACGAGTTTGTGTATATGTTTCACGATTTTTTTAATTTTTCTGAAAGTTATTTTTGTGTCGTATATGAGAAGAGGAATTGCTTACCTAAAAGATAATAGCATAAAAATATTTTGTGTAGTATATCAATGATGATTCATATTAAAAATAGCAACACAAAAAGTATTATATATAGCATATAACATATAAATTATATTTTATAAAAATCATAATGCAAAAATCTTGAAATTTATACACAAACTTTCATATTGTCTAAGGAGGCTACACAAAAATTTTCATAATTAAATTTCTAATATGATCAATCAATCGTCAATATTGTATGTCTACAAAGGCATTTTGGCCATTTTTGGAAAAAAAATTACCCCATCTAATGGTATATTGTAGAACAAATGATAAGGTTAGTGGTATATCATAGAAATGAGCAATGTCAATGCTAAATCATTGAACCGGAGTAAATTCAGTGACATAGAGTATATTCCCTTTTAAAATTGAAACAATAGGAATCAATGTTGACAATTACTCCTATATAGAAACTAAGGTAGCAAAGAGAAGATTGATGATGCACTCATAATTAATTCAGAAGACCTGAGATTTTGGGTCAATTCACAAGGGAGATTTCTAGTTACTATCATGTTTTGGTGGAGAGTTGGTGTCTTCTTCATTGTTCTAAATTCTAACCAGCTCCGTATATGGACAGTTCAGAGTGGCAATGGAATAGAGCTGCTAAAAGTTAGAGTTTTTTTAAGTTAATATACTGGTAGCATATACTGTCAGTATAAATGATCGAATGGTGTAGATTGATTTGTCTATCCACTTTAAAAAATTTTAATATAAATTTAAAAAATAGTTAATTAGTTTTTCTATATTATTGCGTGGATGGAAATTCGATAAATTCATATCATAGAGGGGGAATCACACCGCCGCCATGCGCACCATCATTTCCCTCGCGAGCTCTTAGCCTCGCGCCCAAATTTAGGTTACTATTAGATTAAATACAAAATTACTAAAATGTCCTCAATCTTTTAGCAAATTCCTAATATACACTTATATATACTAGGAGTATATACTACCGATACATTATACCATAAAATTTTTAAAAAATTAGGCCTTAAAAATTCTAGGTTTCAATTAAGCCAATGCGTTCCGAGCCTACTCCTTCATTTCTTTCAAGTTACCCTCTTCCTTTCTTCATTGATGCGGTTTGATAGGGCCTTTTTCCTTGGCCACCTTATAGTATAGAACTGTAGCTCATGACAACAATGTGAATGCATGTTCTACGCACTGAAGATTCTGTTTTTTTTTTACTTCCTAAAGAAAACTAAATGTGCCACGACAAAACTTTCTTCCTAGACTTAGGTATATGGTCACCATCATTGTCGGCTAGTAAGCTTCCTGTCATCTTGTGTTTCCCGCATAGCTTCAACTGCCGTTAATTGCTCACAGTTCCTACTCGTCCGGTAACAGAACGTAGTTAAAGAGAGGAGCATGCTGAATTAATAGCTAACTCTTTTGATACCGATAAAAGGCCACAAGTCAACATATTATATGTACATTTTAAAAATCCCTCAGTCAGTTATTGATAGTATTGACAAAGCTAGGAAGCACTGCTTGTGGAGGGGTTCTGATATTAATTCTAGTAAAAAGTCCCTAGTTGCCTGGGACAAAGTTCGTCAGCCAAAGGCGAAAGGAGGTTTGGGAGTTATTAATCTCAGAATTCAGAATCCAGGTTTGTTGTTGAAACATCTAGACAAATTTTATAACAGAAGATTTGCCGTGTGTTAAACTAATTGGTCTTCTTACTACACCAATGTAGTGCCCCATTTTAGACCTTTAAAGGGATCTTTCTGGTGAAAGGATGTGTGCAAATTGATGGACTTATTTGGAGGGATTGCAAAATGTTTATTGCAGGATGGTAACTCTGGTTCTGTTTGGGAAGATGTCTGGTCCAACCGGCCACCACTTTCTTTAGAAGTTCCAAGGCTCTATTCTTTTGCTGCTGACTTTGCAATATCTTTAAGGAATTTTGTACAAGTGGAGATCGAAGATAATTTCATGTTGCCATTATCTCGGCAAGCATATTAGGAATATTTGCAGTTGCTTTCGATGATGGATTATATACATCTGAGTCAGGATCATGATCAATGGATATACATTTGGGATAATGCAAGATATGCTTCACAAAAATATTATGTCTTTAATTTCAGATTACTACAACCGCCTAGATACTTATCTTGGATATGGGGAAGTGTATGCCAAGGTTAAAGTCTTTGGCTGGCTTCTTCTGAAGGATCGGTTGAACACAAGATATATGTTGTATCATAAGCATTGGGCCCCCACCAGATTGTGAATTACAATGTGTTCTATGCAATTAGGGGTAGTGGAGACAATATTACATATGTTCTTTCAATGTCCTTTTGCTCAAGATTACAGTAGTGTAGATGACCCTATCAGTGCCGGTTCGGAAAGCCTATCAGTGCCAGGTTCCGAACCAGCACTGGAATTCTGGCATTGATGAGGGGCCATCATCAATGCCGGATCTAGACCCTGTACAGATAATGCCTCTACGAATAAAAAAAATGGGAGGCCGGCTCGAAGAATCGGTCGAGCGGCCCCCCAATCCATTCTAGAACAAATCATCCCCATTCAAGAATATATAAAAAAAGCTATATATTTTTCTACACATTGCTGCACAAAAACATCCCCAGATGTGTTGCAATCTGCCACAAATACCCCATGCCTCCATCAATTGTTGACAACCTCATCCAAGAATCAAGATTACACAATAATTTTCTAATGCAAATCAGAATAGACCAGAAGAATAAAAAAGAAACTTCGATCCCCAACCAATTTCCCTGTAGTAGCGAGCTAGCAGGCAAAGCACCAGGCCCGGGAAGATGACGACGCTGGAAGCATCCCTTGATTTGCGGTCCCCGACTTCACCAGGCCGGGTCTGCCGTGCTCTGCAGCCAGGAGGAGAGAGATAAGAGAGGGAGAAGGGAGGGAGGGGGGAGTAGATTGGACGCCATACCTCGCCGCCGTGCTCCCTGCAAGGCGCCGTCACCAGATTCACTCGACCCGCATGTCCCCAGCCTCGCCGCCGTGCTCCCTGCGAGGTGCCGCCGCCGCAAATCAACGGGGGGAACTAGCCCGGGGAGAGGAAGTGGAAGGGGGCCGGGGAAGATGGTGAGAGCGAGAGAGACGAGAGGGATCGATCGAGACAGGAGACATCAGTTCAATAAAAATATCTTGGAGTGACATTGGTTCAGCTCCCTCCCTTCGTCCATTTGGCTCAGCTTTTGACTTTTGTCTCGGTTAATTTAAAAACCAGCACTGATATGCTACACATTAGTGCAGGTTGATTTAAAAAACTGGTACTGATGCTTTTAGTACCTTTTTTTAATGAACCAGCACTGATGTGGTGCCATCAATGTCGGTTCTTGCCTATACAGGACATGGCCGGAGTGGGTGAGGTAAGAAACCATGTATCAGTGCCAGACCCGGCATTGATGTAGCGACCCAAATGATATGTTCTGTGGTAGTGTTACTAGACTGCCATTAGTATATCGTGATACACATCCCTAAATTTTGATATGATGATGGTAGCATCACGATTGCAATATCAGGGAGGCTGCTTCATTGAGAAGTTCTTGTTAGCTATCTGGAATATCTGAAAAGAGAGAAATGGTTTTATCTTTGAGAATAAACATGTTGTCCTTAGATCTTGGAGGAACCTTTTAAAGGAAGATCTCGTGTTTCTGTTGTTTAGGTTAAATGAGAGATAAGGATATTGTAAAACTTTGGATCATGCCTTGTAATTCTTTGCATTCTTTTTTAAATAATAAATAAAGTCTAACAGCGGGGCATCCCTGTTGTGTTCAGTTAAAAAACAAAAAGGCCACAAGCCTCGTTCTGTGTTTAGCATTACGGCTTCGAATTATTAAGCACAGATTTCAAACGGCGTGGAGACATGGAGGTGCTCATTCGCGATCCGACTCACCGAGTAATGATGGTGTTGATGTAGTGAGCAAGTGATTGGTCCGATCCCCAGATAGACACATATTGACGTGTTTTATATTTTTAAAGACTGAAACAGAAGGCGTATATATATAACTAGTGTAAAATCATTGTCATGATTAATATTTTATGATAAATAATTGACTTTACAAATGATTTATTTAATGAAATTTCATTTAAAAATATATGTGGATGTTGGTGTGAGTATGTATAACTAATGTGAGTCAAGTTAGGAAGAACTTGTGTTTGGATATAGTTTTTTTTGTTTTTACATATATAGGTGAGTCTTGAGACCTCGGGAGTATTGCCAGTGATGGATCGAGAGTTGACTTGAGAGAAGTTGATGTCCAGATGATTGGGAAATCATGCGGGATACTAAAGGCTAGAGATCAATGCACGTGGATATGAAGATTCCCTATGGCATACAAGAGGAATTATGTGCGTATGGATTGAGAAGTTTATGTTGGATATGAGTCTAAGATTGGAAAGTTTGAGTCCTAGTAGGATTAGGAGTGGAGTTCTAATAGGATTAGGAGTTGATTCCTAGTAGGATTAGGAGTTCTACTCCTACTTTGTGTAGGAGTTTTTAGGTATAAATAGATGAGGGGTTGAGGCCTTAGAGCCATAACTTTTGGAAGAGAGAAAAGTTAGGATTTAGTTTTGAGAGAGATGAGTGCTTTGTATGTACTTTGTAGACACATCTTGATGCAATAAAGTTGATCTACTTTCAATAGTTTCGTTGAGTTATATTCTTTGTTCGTGGGCGATTAGATCGGCGGCTTCAAGGCAGTCAGAGCGTTGGCAGCACAACGATCGAACTGACGGTATACGACAGTGCATCGTAACTTCATCCAAGTCAGAGGTTTTTTTTATTTTCGCTAAAAGATTTGGTTGTTTGGTTTTTCCTACCATTTACTCCCTCTGGTAGGCTTTGTTTTTGTGTTCGATCCTATAATTACCTATATTTAAATATATGATATTATTAATTTTAGTTAGTCATTGTACGTAACTTTTACCACTAATTTTCTTTTACAATATAATAATAATATCTGATAAAATTATAATATTATAAAAGTACTTATAAAGAAAAATCTATCCATATTTTTTTATGTTTTTAGATTAAATATTTTGAGAGTTACTAATGGTCAAATTTTTAAGAGTTTGATTGAATAAAGTTAACAGTATCATATATTTAAATACGGAGGAAGTATTAGTTTAAGGCAAAGTCTATTTCTGCTTTTACTCATATATGCATGACATATTAGTTGAACAGCGACCGATGACCGATCGTTATGTTGAGTGACTACGGTTAAAACATACAAGACCAACGCAGTTCTGTGGTTAGTGGTTACAGCCTTACAGCTCTATCAAGTATGGTGTTGTTCCGAATTTCGATCTACTGTAGGTAAAATCTAATATCGAGTCCAATGTTTCGTGCTACCCCAATGGCCATGTAATATATCATTCTTGAATGCTCGCTAGTGTGCACATTAGCGCATTTCCTAAATTAACGGATGCCAGAAGATAAATCCGTGACCTCACAAATTAACTTAGCATATCACTGTCCATTCGTACTATGATTGATCACGCTCTGACACTAAATAGATGATAACTGCCAGAAGCTTTCTACACAAGGCCTTAGCATGGAAAGAAAATGGCATAGATACCCCTCCGGATGATTCAGAGTGAGATGCTGGTTACAGTAGTATGAGGGAGAAATTTAAATGAGAGAGGGTTAAAAGGAAGTAATACTATAAAATTATACTTATTTTATGATAATTTTGAGTGTAATTATTTTAGAACGGAGGACTTTAATTTAATTAATATTTGCCGCTAACTTTGCAGCGTGGCTTGTGAGCCAGCCATCCAAACACACTCGGATCGCTTTCGGCCGTGGCAAGCCGACGAGGCGACGACAGACATTGCACAAACCAAAAATGATTTGAAGCAACTATTTGTATACAGTGGGTGCTAATTATTGCCATGACAGATTGACAGCGTACAGGAAATAAAACCATTACCAGGAGCAGTCTTAAGGTACAAGCTGTAGTCTTTTTTCCATGATGGGGCACATGGATGACAGATGATATTTTTTAGCGATATTCACTTAGCCGATCGAGCCATAATTTGGTGTCGGCAAGTAAAACGCCATACTAACCATGATGTGAATAAATGAGGCAGAGTATTTGGTTGGTGATTGATTTTGCCACACCATATTTTGTCAAATGTGTGTCCTGTCATGTAAAGGGTGTCCAACCAACAATTTGTTATACATAAGTGTAACAATGTTTGAAAAAAATAAGTGTATGACGTGTGGATCTAAGAAGTAATAAAGTGTGGCATGCCATAGTTATAGAAACCAATCAAACGCTAGACTAATGAACTGTGGCACGCTTAAGGATAAGTGTGGAAAACATAGTGGATGGGACATATATTCACACGTACCACTTCTACTCATCCTATAAATTTACACCATTTGCATGTATAGCAACACGAAATATAAGTGCGGAAGGTAACGAATTTGTATATATCGGTGTTTAAAATGTCATACTCCTACAACAGTGCGAAACGACAAATACACATATAGAATACCTATACTCGATGGGAAGAATTCCCTCAAATAAAGATAGTATCCCAAACAGGTAAGTAATACAAGACTAACTTCAGCAAAACCTCTGCGACTCACTTGGACTCGACTAGAACTCAACCGAAGACTTTCAAGAATATCTCTATAGATACGAGGGGACCTAGGGATATAAATATACAACCCCAGGAGGGGGTATAAGGCATCAAATCCTGAGTCAGAGAATCGCACATCAAGCCACTAGATCCATTGAGCCAAGGCCACATAGAGATCCTAACGACTCCTCTTCCAACCACCCCCTCCTCGAAATTCCTGACAAGATTAGATACTAGGACTAGACTAGGTCCACATACATACTCTTGTAATGAAACTCTTTCCATATATATACAAACCGGCCACCTGACTGATAGGAGTAGGGTTATTACTCTCAGAAGGATCCAAACCTATATAAAATTCCCCCACATCTGACAGGCATTTTCAGCAGGATCTAGGTATACAATTTTACTATTATCGATTTATATCAATGACATTATAGAACAAATATTTCTAAAAAGTGCATGGTTCACCCTCAAACTTGTCCAACTATGTCACTTAGGTCCCTGTCACACCCCACGCTGGCACCACCTACAGTAACACTAGAGAGGATGTGTCATAGGAGATCGACGTAAGCCAACTCATATGGAACCACAATGCCAGTATCAGTCCTAGAAAACCTTACTGGTACCCACGGTTAACGGAGATGCATCATTATAGTCCTTAGAATAGAGTATACCTTTATAAGTTGCAACTTTGGATAAACCCTAAGAAGCAACCTCCAAGCAGAACAATAGCAATGGAACGACATTGCAGCTAGAACCCAATCCACAAGCAATGGCTTGGGTCTAGGAAGAAACCCTAATCTTCAACTTCAACTTCCTAGAAGGAAAAACAACGATTGAGTACTTATGTACTCAGCAAGCCACTTGAAAATGTGAGTATGTAGGCCTCAAAGGAAACCTGGGTTTTGTTGCAAACTTTTCTTTCGAAACGTTTTCAAAACTCTAAGTGTGGGTTTATCAAGATGTAGCTAGAAGGAGGCTCTTGCCTCGATCCTATCCACGAATTGCTTTGCAACTACTTAAGCAGACGGAGCAAATTTTAGTTGATTAGTTTCTCAGTGAGATCTATCCTTATGCCGGTCGTCAACTCCAGCTCAGAGTCTTCTACCCTCAAGAAGCTTTCCACTCATTTCTCCTCTATTAGTTTATTTTCACTTTCGTCCTCTTCAGGACATCAACCCATCTCATAATCTCATCTTTGGCTCCTAGAGCCATTTTATATATCTCAATGCACCCTGCTTCCGCTCGAGAAGCCTAAACTATGATGTCACTTAACATCCCGAGTTACACAGTCCCATTTTAGACCACTTATGCCTTACACCTGCCACTCATACTAGTTTTGGTAATGGTTCCCAACCAAAAACATATTTCACAAATATTTAATAAAACAAAACTATGCTAGAGCAATCACTTCACATTCGCCCATGACCGTGGGCACGATTGTTTGAACAGTTTAAATCTCTGTAGAGGTGCACGCTTTACCCATATGATGCGAGCTTACTCTCTCACTGGCCAAGCAGGGGAGATTCGTGATAAGGCCTTTCTAAAATATTTCCAGGATAGCCTATTGCTAACTGGACAGGTCCTAGACCAAGTACTGGGCAAGTACCAGACTCCCTGTACTCAGGGTCCCAAGGGTGCATCTCACATTGCCACCCTAGCGACTCCACATCCATCAACAACCAAGCTAACCTTGGGTCCACTAATTACTTGGCCAGGGGCGTCCCATTCCACCCATGTGGCCGCATTGTAATATGATCTGTGTAATTCCCTAGGGAATCGGTCCTTATGTGTGAATACAAAGTATCTCCACCAAGGTGATCACTTTTCATCACGAGTTTTTGCAAACCATTTTTCATTTGCAAACGTGCCAACACCGCATGTCAGGTTTTCAAAATGTTTAGAAACCATTTTTCCTGTATCGACAAACAAGTGTGTTTTGAGTGGAACCATCAATACGCATGCTCATAGAGTATGGATGCCGAGGTATCACTGAGGTGGAGCTACAAGGGATAGGGTAATCAAGGTCTACAGGATATTGCAACTACTAGGTAGGTCCGTCGGCTTGTCACGCAAACTAAGGCCAAGCAAATTATTGTGCACACTAACAATGAAATTTTGCACATTAAACATTTATAAACTAGGAGCAATATGATCAAAGAGTGACTTGCCTCAGTCTTTGTCTTCAAATCTTCAGGAAATCCCACGTCCGAAATAATTCCCGAAATATCAACTATGTGCGAAACGAGGGAAAAACACACAAAACCCTAAAAATAAAATACTATTATGAATAACTAATAGTACCATTAGGTATATCTCAATTTTAGAAAAAATTGGAGACTTGAACGGAATCAATTGGAGTTACGGATAAGGAGATATGAATTTTTGAAGTTCAAATGGATTTCTGGAAAAGAAAAGGATTTATTTAAATTTATACAAGGAATATTCTCTACTGACAGGTGCGGCCCTATGTCAGTGAGGGAAGAGGGTGGCTGGGTCTATGGTCCATAGTTGTCGATGTTTTACACCGGCAATATGAATATGGGGCTATCTAAAGGATGGAAACTCGGTGGATTGCAAAGGAACACAAGGAGATTTTATATTGGTTCATGTCCTCGATGTGAGGTAATACCCTATGTCCAGTTGTGGTGTTATTCCTTTGAGGATTTGTGTTGATCTATGATGTTATGCCCTCATGGGGCGCCCTGCCTCCTCTTATATACTAGGGGACAGGGGTACAAGGTAGGAATCCTAGCCGGATACGGCCAAGGGATTTCCTCTTAGAGATACAATTTACCCGACTAGAACTGTATATTCCTTATCATACAAGGCAAAGTCTACCGGGTGCTACTATATCTCTAATTACAAGTCTCGGCCCATCCTCTATCCGAGTGGCCCATATACTTGTTATGAGGTACCCGAGGCCCATGGTCTCCACAGTAGCCCCTGAGACCTTCATAGTTGAGTCACACTGATGCCGAGTGCTCATCCTCCACGGTGAAGATTGCCTGAGTGCATTGCTTCCGAGTACTCTTTGTCCAAGTGCTTCTTCGTCCCGAGTCCTGCTTCATGTCAGCTGGCAGCGAAGCTATGAAGGGTTTCATATAGATGTATAAATAGTGTGCACCAAATAGGCGCACCTATTAGGTGTAGCCCCTGACTTTGTGTTTAATTGTGAAAACAATTAAATATAAAGTCAAAAATCTTTAACCTTGTAGTCTTTCCCGAGCAGTATACTACTGGTATATGAGACTCTTCGGTATCATGTCAACGCGGATCGGACGGCGGCCGAGCGGGACGCGGGTGCAATGTGGCAGCCATCCAGCGCTGGCGGTCGCACGGGCGAGTGAACGGCGACGAAGATCGACGGTTGCTTGCTGCGCGCGTGGCTACGTGGCAGCATCTCACGGCACGTGCGGTTCACAGACACAGAGCTAGGCCGGGAGGGAAGGGGTGCGGCCCAGAAGCACAGTAGTGCTTTTTATTTTATAGGGAATACTTGGAGGGAATTTGGAAGGATTTAAACTGTGATTTTCAATTCAAAATTTGTATTTGTACTTAGATAAAATTCAAGGAGTACAAGGGGTGGAAATCCAAGGGTATTTTGTGTATTTTGGAATTGGATCTTTTTCCGAGAATTTTTGCAGTGAGGATTCAAAGAGAGAAACTTGAGGAGGGCGGATTAAATTCAAATTACGACATTTAATTTGAATTTTGGGGAAAACTCAAGGGAATTTCGAGGAGTTTTTCATGGTGTTTAGGACAGAGGGGAGACTTATTTGGGTGGATATATATATATATATATATATATATATATATATATATATATATATATATATATATATATATATATATACACACATATATATGGGTATGTTTATGGAGGGTTTTATGTATATGTATATATATATATAGAGAGAGAGAGAGAGGTATTTATATATATACATATATATATACACACACATGTTGGTGGAGCTGAGTAGGAGGGTTGATATACGTATATACTCAGGTTTATATACGTAGGTGTATATACACATACACATGGGTATAATGGTGGAGGCGATTGTGGAACAGAGGTGGGAGGTTGAATCAAGTTTATATATGCATGCTTACATACATGTATACACATATACACACACACATATATATGCATAGACAGGTATTGGAGGAAGGGATGTTCAATTAGGGTTGGATGCCCAAACTGCATATTTAACTCGGGATTTTTAGGGATTCAAGGAAGGAGGTTTTAGGGTTCTGACATCAGATCTTTGGAACGGATATCAAAGCGGAGATTTTGGGAACATCAGTTCGGATATCGAAGCGGGGTTTACAGAGGGGAAGATCGAAAACTCGCCGTTAGGGTGTTGGGACGAAGCTCGATATTGATGATTCGAAATCAGGGATTATTTTGGAATGGAGGGTTTTGGAGAGGGTGAAAGGTCGAGATCAAGGATAGGATTTTAATTTGAGATCCAGGCACGACATACAACACAGCACACAAGATCAAAATTTTTACAGGTAGATTTTAGCAAATTATCGTTTAATGTCTCGCTGAAAGCGGGGCGTTACAAACATACCCCCTTACAAAAATATCATCCTTGAGATTTGAAGGCGGATAGAGAAAAGGAGGACAAAAGAGAAACTTCAAACTTCTTCGCTGCTTCTGTCACTTCAGGCATTTCTTCTAGTCAACTGGCAATCTTGTACTGGGCTAGTAGCTACTCTGCTGGACTGGGGTGATTAGTTCTACTGTGGTTCTTCTTCTTCGGGAAGGTCTTGCTCTTCACCTTCTTCTTCCACTGTCTTAGGGTACTCAACTTCTTCAACTGGTTCATCTTGCACATGGTTCAGACGTCCATGTCTGGCAACTGGTGAGGCTTGAGAGATTGATCCACTGCTCTGTGGTCTTGCATTTCCTGGTGCAGATGCTTTGGTTGAAATGTAGGACTGAGGTGTCGTGGAGCGATTCTTGGGGCATTCACGGGAATAGTGTCCGATCTCATGGCAGTTGAAGCATTCGACTTCGGACTTCTGGCCAGGGTGTCCTGTCTGAGAAACTAAGTTGCTTCTTCCTGAGTTGGTACTGTAGCTTCGGGTAGACTGCTGACTTGGCCTCGATTCAGTTGAGCGGGGAACTGAGCTGGTGGTCCTGGAGTTCTGAGGTGTTCCGGTGTAGTATTGCACAGGTGGGTGCGTCCTTCGCATCTGTCCATCTCTGGCATGAAACTCTGCTGGTGATATCTTGCGCTTCCTGTACTCATCCAGTTCTTTCTCTGCATCTTCTTGTAGTAAGGCCATGTTGATCATGTGCTGGAACGTAGGAAAGTCATGAGCCAAAAGCTGAACTCTCAGGTTGGCGTTCATTCCTTTCAAGAATCTTCTGATTTTCTTATCATTGGTGTCAACATCTTCTGGTGCATATCGGGCCAACTTGTTGAAACGGCTGAGGTACTCATTGATGTAGGAGGATCCTTGCTTGATCTTGGCAAACTCTTCTTTCTTCATCTCAATTGTGCTTTCTAGGATGTGAGCTGAACGGAAAGCTTCCTCAAACTCTGTCCAAGTGATGGTTGTAGAATCAGCATGGGCGGTACAGTAGTTGTCCCACCAATCTACTGCAGGTCCTCTTAACTGATATGCAGCGTAGAGAGCTTTTTCCATTGGGGTGCATTGGACAAGGTTCAGTTTTCTTTCCACATCTTTAATCCAGTTATCAGTTTCGATTGGTTCTGTGGTCTGAGAGAATTCTGGTGGGCGTGATCTCAGGAAATCATTGAGCTTAGATCTGCCATTGTCTTGAGCCATACGGGGTTGATGCACTTGTGCTTGTTGCTGTTGTATCACTAGCAGGCACTGAGCGATTCCTTGCAGTATCTGGGTCTGGATAGTAAACAGCTGGTGAAAATCCATTGGCGGGGGCTGATTACCATATGCGTCCTGACTGGCTGGTCTAGGGCTGGCGGTGGATCCACTTTCAGCATCTTGTGCAGCAGCCGGGTTGACTGGTGGATCTAGGTTCCTTGCCGAGATTGGATCTTGTTCATAGTCGAGGCGGTTGGGAACATGGATCTGACGGTTGGTGCGACGTGCCATCTGTTCTAGATTAAATGAGGTCAGAATGATGGGGAACAGGAATAAAGACGTAACCGAAAACACTAGATGAAAACGGTTTTCGCAATCCGAGAAAGATTTAGTGGCATGTCCCAGTCAGTAGCCCGACTGGTCCCATACCTGAACACGGACTACCAGGCATAACATCACACACGCACTGCTTTGCCACAACTCCTACTGAGCGGGCGACGATACTAAGGTCAACTATTACCGAGGGCTAGCTATTAACTTGCCAGGCAGAAGCACACCTTTCATCAACTGAGCATGATGACAGGCGGGTTCCAGGGCGAAAAAGCATACACAAGACTACCTTTTGGATTTTGATGTAGGCAGGGGAAACAGACAAAATTTTTTTGCAAATCTAGACCAAAAGGAAAACCAATCCTTAGCTTTTTGCAATTAGCTTTGTATTCAATTATTGCCATCCTATCAGGGGGTTTTGGTCCAAGAGCCAACCTATGCACTGATACCATCTCTTGTCACACCCCGATCTAGCACCGTCGTACAATGGCACCAAATAGGGCGTGCCGCAGGAAAACAGCGCGAACTACCTTCCCGCGGAACCGCGATACCGATACCAATCGTAGGACACAGCGCTGGTATCCACGGCAATCAGACGTGCATCATTGCAGTACCTTAAATAAATACTAATTAAATAGACATATACCTTAACTTATGTTGCAGTTTCAGAGCAAGCCAGAGACAGCAACGAACAACACAGAGGTAGCGGCAGCAGCGGAACAGTAGATTAAGTCCCAACACACAGGCAACGGCTAGAAACCAGGACGAAACCCTAATCTTCACTTCTCTGCAACTCCAGCTTCAGCTCCCGACGGAGGACTATATATATATATATATATATATATATATATATATATATATATATATATATATATATATATATATATATAGAGCAAGGGTGAGTACTTACGTACTCAGCAAGCCAGGGGAGCTTAGGTGGTTGTTGCAGGCTTCAAAGAGGGGCTGGCTATTTTATAAATACGTTTTGTTGAAATCTTTTAAATCTACTAGTGTGTGCTTCTCAACAATCAGGGCGAGGTGAGTCTTGCCCGATTAGGGTGAAAGATGCATCAATCTTTATTTTCTCCAGTTTTCACAAGCAAGAGTTCGCATCAAGCGGCTTCCCGTGCCAAAGCATTTTCCAGACTACCCGAGTCCTGCTGTCCTCTACAGCCAAACCGACATCATCGGACGACCCGCGTCCTCGACGGTGTAAAATCATGTGCTGAAAAATTGACTTTCTTTGTGATTTATGAACTTGGCATTGGAAAGTGTGATAAGCATGTGTACGACTAACGTGGGTCAGGTTGCTTAATTTTTTTTTCTAATTGATCTTAACCAGTGATTAGAAAATATATTAATGGATAGGTATTCCACAAAACCGTGTGTCTTCCTTATCTTCACTAACTGATGAACCACTAGAATAACTCCCGGAAGATGATTTGGCACTCCTCTCCACGCGTTTCACAAAAGCTTTGCAAAATGCTCGATCAAGAAGGAGAGCAAATAGTGGAGAACCTCGAAGATGTTTGGAATGTGGCTCACTTAATCACCTTCGATCCAAATGTCCTAAATTAATAGCAAAGACTTCAAGGGATGAGATGAAGAGGAAGACAAAGCTGAAAATGAGAAGAAGCGGACATTCAAGAGCAACAAGAAGAAGGGATATTTGAACCGCAAGGTGGTGCACGGTGTTCTTTCCGCTCTCGAGCAAGTAAATTTGAGCGATGTGGACACGGACAGTGACGATGCTACTCCCAAAGGCAAGAAAAATTTGACTAGTTTATGTCTAATGGCAAGTAGCAGAAGCTCCACCAACAGCGACGTTGACATCAACAGCGACAATGAGGTAGAACCTTCTTATGATGATTTAGCTCATGCTGTTGAAAAACTTGGTGCTTTATTAGAGAAAAGAAACAAAAAAATTAGGAAGCATGATGCTTTAATTGAACAGTTAAATGCTGAAATTACAAGGCTTAAAACTTTGACCCCTATAGATGATTCTTGTAAATTATGTGATGTAGTCTATGCTGAATTTACTTCTCTAAGGGATATGCATGCTTCTACACTAAAGGAACTTAGGCTAGAAAAGGAGAAAAGTGAACAATATGTGTGTCCAATTGATGAACCTGTCTCTTGTGATAAATGCAATGTTCTTAAGTTAAAGTTAGAAGATGCTGATGTTAAAATTGCACAACTAAAAGAAGATCTTGCTTTGAAGATAGAAGATGTTGATGTTAAAATTGCACAACTAAAAGAAGATCTTGCTACCCATAAGGTTCTTTCATGCTCTAATTGTGGTAAAAATGATAGATTTCAGTATGTATCTTGTAAGAATTGTGCCACTCTTATGAAGCGTATTGATTATTTGCAAGGAAAGATAGGAACTAAAAATTTGAATCAAATTTATAATCAAAAGACTAGTTCTGAAAAATTTAAAACTAGTTTGGGTTTTGATCCTTATGATTATTCTAAGACCCATGCTCCAAAAGTTGTTAAATCCCTTGGCAGTGGCATAATTGAGACAGTTAATAAACCTAAAAAGATGATTTTTAAATCTGCTAGTATTATGTCATCTTCTAGCACAACAAATGTAAAGGTAGTCTCTACTTCTCAAACTAAATACAAAGTTAAGTACACTTGCACTCATTGTGGTAGAGATGGACATAGAGTAGAATTTTGTTTTAGACTAGCCAAACAACAAATGAAAGAAAATGCTAAGGATAGGTCTAATTTGAGAAGGACATGCTCTTGTGTGGCTACTAACATGAGTAATGCTATATCTAAATTTTTGCTTAAAAATACTTGTGTTATGCCTACTAGAGTGCGCCGTGTGTCTCAGTACTGGATTCCTAAATGCTATATTACTAACCCCAGTACTGGGACCTCGACATTATCTTTTTCTATATAGGCACTACACGCGAGGAAGGAGAACATTTGGTTAGTGGATTCTGGATGCTCACGCCACATGACTGGTGACAAGAATTGGTTCTCCTCCCTCACAAGAGCATCGCGTACTGAAAAAGTTATTTTTGGAGATGCTTCTACTTCTACGGTTGTGGCAAAAGGTACGGTGAAGGTAAATGACAAGTTTATGTTTAAGGATGTAGCACTTGTTGAGGATTTGAAATACAACTTGCTTTCTATCTCACAAATGATTAATGAGGATCTTGAAGTGTGCTTTAAGAAAGATAGATGCAGAGTGTTAGATGCTTCAAAAGATCTTGTCTTTAATATTACACGTTTTGTAAGAGTGTTTAAAGCTGATTTTGATGTACCACATTCCACTAAGCATAGGTGTCTAGTTGTCAATGATTTTAAAGGCTTATTCTTTTGGCACCGTAGACTTGGCCATGTTGGTTTTGATCATTTAACACGTGTTAGTGGTTTGGATCTTATCCGTGGTTTGCCTAAGCTTAAGGGCGATAGCAAAATAGTTTGCTCTTCTTGTAGACATGGTAAGATGCATGCAGGTTCACATCCACCTCTTACTATGGTAATGACAAACGCACCGGGACAACTTCTACATCTTGATACCGTTGGACCATCACGGGTTCAATCCTTTGGAGGTAAATGGTACATGTTAGTTGTTTTTGATGATTACTCAAGATACTCTTGGGTTTTCTTTATGGTGTCTAAAGATGAGGCTTTTAGTCATTTTAGAGGTCTTGCTCTTAGATTATCGATTGATCTCCCAAGAGCTCTTAGAGCAATTAGAAGTGATAATGGATCTGAATTTAAAAATTCTTCTTTTGATCAATTTTGTGCTGAAAAAGGTCTTGATCATCAATTCTCTTCACCTAGAGTACCACAACAAAATGGTGTAGTTGAAAGAAAAAACAGAACCTTGGTTGAGATGGCTAGGACTATGCTAGATGAATTTTCTACTCCTAGAAAATTTTGGGCTGAAGCCATATCTACTACATGCTATGTTTCAAATCGTGTATTTTTGAGATCAAAGCTTGGTAAAACTTCTTATGAGTTGCAGTTTGATCATAGGCCTAGTGTTTCTCACTTTCGTGTGTTTGGATGCAAATGCTTTGTGCTGAAATCTGGAAACTTAGATAAATTTGAGGCTAGATCAGTTGATGGCATGTTTCTTGGTTACTCTACTCATTCTCGTGCCTATCGTGTTCTAGTTTTGGAGACTAACAAAATAATAGAAACCTGTGAAGTTACTTTTGATGAGACTAGCCTAGGTACTAGTCCAAGTATTGTAGGTACAGGTGTATATATTCAAGGGGAGGACATTTTTGTTGATGAAGAAGATGATGATGATGTAGCTAAAGCTTTAACTCCTCCCACACAATCAATTGCAATAGATCCGGCACCTACTACAACTTCACCTACAACTGAGCATCCTCAAATTTCCACATCATCTGTGCATGTAGAAGATCAAATAGAAGAAAGTTAAGTTCCTGAAGTAACAGCTCCCTTGCACATTCAAAGAATACATCCACCTCAACAAATGATTGGTAATCTTCATGAAAGAGTGACATGTTCCAGGTTTAACAATCCAAACTCTCATGCTCATTCAGCGTTTGTTGCGTCTTTTGAACCCAAAGATATATCACATGCATTAACTGACGAATCTTGGATCAATGCCATGCATGAAAAATTAGAGAACTTTGAACGTAACAAGGTTTGGAAACTAGTGCCACCACCTCCTAATCATTCTGTCATTGGAAATAAATGGGTGTTTAAAAATAAACAAAGTGAGGACGGTGTAGTTGTTAGAAACAAAGCTAGGTTGGTTGCTCAAGGTTTTACACAGATAGAAGGTTTAGATTTTGATAAAACCTTTGCTCCTGTTGCTAGATTTGAAGGCATTAGAATCTTGTTAGCCTTTGCTGCTTCTAAAGGTTTTAAACTTTATCAAATGGATGTAAAAATTGCTTTTCTAAATGGGTTTATCAATGAAGAAGTTTATGTTAATCAACCACCTAGTTTTGAAAATTCCAAATATCCAAATTATGTTTTTAAACTATCTAAGGCCTTGTATGGTTTAAAATAAGTACCTAGAGTATGGTATGATAGGTTAAAAAACTTCCTACTTGAAAAGGGCTTTTCCATGAGAAAGGTAAACAAAACATTTTTTGTTCGTAAGCAAGGCAATGATCAATTATTCGTTCAAATTTATGTGGATGATATCATCTTTGGTTGTTCATCTCATGCTTTGGTGTCCTAGTTTTCAAAAACTATGAGTAGTGAATTTGAGATGAGTATGATGGGTGAATTGACTTACTTTTTGGGATTGCAAATCAAACAAACAAAAGAAGGTATATTTGTGCATCAAAGTAAGTATACGAAGGATCTTTTATGTCGCTTTGGAATTGAGAATTGCAAACCCATCATGACACCCATGGGAGCTACATCTACATTTGATCCTGATGAGGAAGGTGAGCCAGTTGATCAAAAGGAGTATAGGAGTATGATTGATTCACTTTTGTATCTTGCTGCTTCAAGGCTGGATATATAATTTGTTGTATGTTTATGTGCACGGTTTCAAGCTTCCCCACGTGCTTCACTTCTTCAAGCAATTAAGCGAATTCTCAGGTATGTTCATGGCACTAAAGACTTTGGTATATGGTTATTAGCATCATCATGTATTAGCTTAAGAGCTTAAAATTGGCTTACTTTGTGATTTATGAACTTGGCATTGGAAAGTGTGATAAGCGTGTGTACGACTGACATGGGTCAGGTTTTGAATATCTATGCCTGGAAACGGTGTGTTTGGTCTATTTGTGTGTAGGTACTGGGGTCGACCTTGGTCAGCGGCGGGACTAGGACTAAAACTCAGGGACGAGTTTAGGTCTAGAACGGTCAACGATACCAGGTAACAAGATAGGACACAAGGTGACACATGGTGGGCGAAAACCATGTGGGAAGATCTGTGGAATGGGCTTCACAAAGTTGTGTGCAACTGCCAGAAAGTCACGATGAAGAAAAGAATTAAAAAAAGGGATGAGCGCTAGAGTACATGGAGTACTGTAGCATCATGCATATGCGTATGCATGCATTGGCATGTGCAAGTGGTGGCTGCGGCTGATGCAGCATAGGAGAGCGATCATGCCGTGAGCGGAGGCATCATGTGCGGCAGGAGCAGGCTCGCGCACGCGGGGCAGGCGGCCCAAGGTTCGGCGTGGCCGGTGGCAGGCCGAGCCTAGAGGCCCACGAAGACGTTATAAATAGTGACTCCCTGTTAATTTTTGGAGTGATTTTTTTAGGGATTTTTTAGAGAGCGAATTTGTTTTTAGATTAGAGTTCTAATCTAGAGTTTTGGTGATTTCGTGGAGAAATTTTTTGGATGTTTTGGAGAAACATCTTATACGCATAATCTTGGTAATAAAGGTAATGTTTATAGAAGATTAATGCGGTAATATGATTCCTCTCTCAATTTCACTTTTATATATGTCTAGCGTTTTGATTTTAGATCGGTCTGATTTCTTTGAGTTTTGGCTTGGTTTCTTTGTGTGGAGGCCATGGGCCCTGGGTACCTCATCACAAGCATATGGGCCACTCGGATAGAGGATGGGCCGAGTCCTGTAGTTAGAGATATAGTAGCACCCTATAGACTTTGCCTTATACAAAAAGGAATATACAGTCCTAGTCGGGTAAGATGTATCTCTAAGAAGGAAATCCCTTGGCCGTATCCAGCTGGGATTCCTACCTTGTACCCCTGTCCCCCAGTATATAAGGGGAGGCAGGGCGCCCCCTGAGGGTACGAGATCACATATCATCAAGAGTTCATCAGAACCACCACCATAATTCTCAAAGGATTACATCCCAACTGGACGTAGGGTATTACCTCTCATTGAGAGTCTGAACCAGTATAAAATCTCCCCGTGTTCCTTTGCAATCCACCGAGTTTCCCCTTGCCGAGTAGCCCTATAATCATATTGCCAGTGTAAAACATCGACAGTTGGCACGCCAGGTAGGGGCTTCGGCGAGATCTACACCAACAATCTTGATGGGTCCTACATCAGGAGTCGACGGCGACAAATTCTCCCCTGGAGACACAATAACCTTCGGAAGCCTTGACTTCATCGCCGACCAGATTGGAAATCTCACCTTGGCCGATGCAGATCCAATCCAACCGGCTAAGGAACCAGCCGACTCTGCGCCAGTCGGCTCACAAGACGCTGCGCCATCTATCATCAATCCAATGCAGCAATCTTCAACTTCTCCGAGCTTTGGGACAACTCTCTCCTTCGGCGTCCGACTCGCGCTAGGCCTTGAGCTAGCCCGGGTTGGGCTAGGAAGGGGAGAGATCGTCACTCTCCCACGCAGATTTGGCGACGCCGCAGATCTACATCTTACGCGGTAGACCCGATCTCCTGCGATTCAGTTTGGATATGACCAAGCGCCGTTTCATCTAGGGAGGTCAGAGTCGTTCTTACTCCGATAAACTACTCGAATTCCGACTCCAAGTCAGATAACGGTTCGAACACTAGTTCGGACTCCAGTCTGGTGAGTTTTCTCCTGCCCCGCGAGATCTTCATGGCTTCAACACCACCACCCGAGGTGCGCCGACTACAAGAGGAGCAGTAGGAAGAGGCGCGCCGACTACGACAACAGGAGGAAGTTGACCGCGAGGCTGGCAACGACGGGCTACACAAGGCTGGACGAATTGCCCAGCAACAGATTCTCCAGACCAAAGTCGGCGACCACGACGTCTTCGTCACGCCACAACAGAACGTCGTGGCCGCTGCAACCCTGCTGGACACACTCCAGCTCGGGCCTGATCACCAGGCCACCCCGACTATTGCCAAGATCAAGACGATGATTACAACTGCTGCCTGTCAGCAGCAACAGCAGTCGAGCGACACACTTGTATCGACCAACCGGTTGGGTTCTCCAGCAGCAGGCTCATCTACATCAGCACGACGCCGGGCGGCTGGCTCAAGTCGGCCACGCGAGAAGTCACGTCAGACTTCACTTGGCAACATCAATAACATCGATCGGCGGCGTCACCAGAATGACCGCCGGTTCAACCAAGATCTCCAAGTCCGGCTACAACGTGATCTCCGCCACACCATTAATGTTTGGCGCCATGAACGCGAAGAAGACGAGCGTCGCCGATTGGAGGACGACTATGAATGCTTCGGCCTCAACCACAAGCGGTATAACCGCCATGACAGGAGCCAGAGCCCTCACGAAGATGAAGGCGTTCCAGCTTTCACTCACGAGCTCTAGGACGTCGACTGGCCATCAGGCTTCAATCCTATGGGGATCGAGAAATACGACGGCAAAACCAACCCTGAGTCCTGACTCACCGTATACACCCTGGCAATTCGAGCTGCCGGTGGTGATCATAAGGCCATGGCTAACTACCTCCCAGTCGCACTAGCCGACTCGGCGAGGACATGGCTAATAGGGCTCCTGAGGCGGTCGATCGGTTCCTGGGGAGAACTCAGAGAGCGGTTCATCGCTAACTTTCAAGGGACCTACGAGAGGCCGTCTTCCGAGCATGATCTATATCAACTACACCAGAAGAAGAACGAGTCTCTACGCGACTTTATCAAGAGGTTCTCCGAGAAGCGCAACAAAATCCCAATGATCAAGGACGAGGCCGTCATCGCCGCCTTCCGCAAGGGAGTAAAGGACGCCCCGTTCATCGTGAAGTTCACTCGGAAGCCACCATCCCCTATCCGAGCTCTCTTTGACATGGTAAACAAATACGCCAACTCGGCTGAAGCGGTCGCCGAGGCCCTCAACGAGAAGGAGTCCAGACAGAAGGACCAGAAGGTGAAAGCCGACAACGAGCCATCACAAAACAAGTCCGGCAACCACAAGCGGAAGTCGGACAACGAGGTGGCCAACATGGAGCGAACTCGGTCGCGGCCCCAACGAAACAACGACTACCAGAAGGTTATGAACGGGCCATGCCCCTTCCACCCCAAAGGCAAGCACGCGGCCAAAGACTGCTTCATGCTCAAAAAGTTTGCTTCCGAGCAGGCTTCATCATCTGGCGCCGACAAGGACAAAGACAAGCCAGATCAAGGCCCGACTGACGATTTTCAAGATCCCCAGGCTGAGCTCAACCACATCTTTGGAGGGTCGTCTATGTATGAGTCTAAGCACAAGCAGAAGCTAACAGCACGCAACGTCAACGCAATCTCTACAGTAGACACCCCTCAATATTTGCGCTAGTCAGAGACGTCCATCACGTTCACCCACGCTGATCATCCAGATCGGGATTCGCACCCGGGATGCTATCCACTCGTCTTGGACCCGGTTGTCAAGAACATCAAGTTGAAGAAGGTTCTCATAGACGGGGGCAGCACGCTCAACATCCTCTTCACCAAGACCCTGGATGAGATGAAGATTCATCGTTCAGATCTGCGGCCGAGTACAGCACCCTTCCACGGGATAATTCCCGGCCTGCCTTCAACACCACTCGGGCAGATCACCTTGCCAGTCACCTTCAGCACGCGGGATAACTTGCGCACGGAGAACATCTGCTTTGAGGTCGCCGACTTTGAGACCGCGTACCACGTGATACTCGGACGATCGGCGCTCGCCAAGTTCATGGCGATACCGCACTATACATACATGGTGCTCAAGATGCCAGGGCCAATAGGAGTCCTCTCCCTCCACAGCGATGTCAAGCAAGCCTTCACCTGCGACAAGGAGAGTTGCGAATTGGCTCAATCCCAAGAGGCGACAGTCGGACGCAACAGCATTCGGCAAGCCGTCACAACAGAAGTCGAGGAAGACCCAGTTCCGGCCAAAAAGGCAGCGAAGTCAGGAATTTCAGTGGACTCGAACACAAAGAAGATCCCCTGGGACCCTTCCGACCCCTCCAAGACTGCTCTAGTCGAGACCGGACTCGACCCCAAATAGGAAGACGCGCTCATCACCTTCCTCCAAGCCAACAAGGATATCTTCGCGTGGAAACCGTCAGACATGCTAGGCGTACCAAGGGAGGTGATTGAGCATGCCCTCAACGTGAAGACAAACGCCAAGCTAGTCAAGCAACGGCTGCGGCGCTTCGCTCAAGACCGCAAAGATGCTATTCGGGAGGAGATAACCAAGCTTCTCGCAGCCAGGTTAATCAAAGAGGTCTATCACCCGGATTGGCTGGTAAACCTAGTTCTGGTCCGGAAGAAAAATGGTAAATGGCGCATGTGCGTCGACTACACCGATCTCAACAAGGCATGCCGCAAGGACCCATTTGGTTTACCAAGAATAGACCAGGTGGTGGATTCAACTACGGGGTGTGAATTTCTCAGCTTTCTAGACTGCTACTCGGGATACCATCAAATCAGCCTGAAGGAGGAGGACTGCTTAAAAATGTCTTTCATCACACCGTTTGGAGCGTACTGCTACATCACTATGCCGTTCGGTTTGAAAAACGCTGGAGCAACGTATCAACGGGCAATTCAGCGGTGTCTACACACTCAGATCGGGCACAATGTGGAGGCCTACGTCGACGACGTGGTGATCAAGACCAAGTCCAAAGAAGACCTCATCGCTGACCTGGAAGAAACCTTCCAAAATCTTCAAAGATTCAAGATGAAGTTGAACTTGAAAAAGTGCGCCTTCGGTGTGCCATCCGGCAAGTCACTCGGCTTCATCGTCTCGCATCGCAGCATCGAGGCCAACCCTGAGAAAGTCAACGCAATTATGAACATGGCTCCCTCAACTAACCAGAAGGACGTCCAGAAGCTGACAGGCTACATGGCAGCACTCAGCCGGTTTATTTCCCTATTGGGCGAACGGGGCATGCCCTTTTTCAAGTTATTGAAGAAAGTGGATAATTTCCAGTGGACTCCCGAAGCCCAGCAAGCCTTCGAAGACTTCAAGAAATTTCTCACATCACCCCCCGTGTTGGCATCACCCATGCCCCAAGAACCGCTAATGCTATATCTAGCGGCAACTACCCAGGTAGTCAGCACGGTGCTGGTTGTCGAGCGAGCCGAACAAGGTCACATCTAGAAAGTCCAACGGCTAGTCTACTTTGTCAGCGAGATCCTTGCCGGCTCGAAGACGAGATATTCGCAGGTTTAGAAGCTGCTCTATGACCTACTCATCACTATCCGAAAGCTGGTACACTATTTCCAAGCACATCAAGCCACAGTGGTCACATCGTTTCTACTCGGGGACGTCCTGCATAACCGCGAGGCCATCGGCCGAATCGCTAAATGGGCGCTCGAGTTGATGGCGTTCGACATCACCTTTCAGCAGCGGACAGCAATCAAATCATAAGCTCTAGCCAACTTCGTGGCCGAGTGGATAGAAGTTCAAATGCCTACATCAACAGCGAAGCTAGAGTACTGGACAATGTACTTCGATGGTTCTCTACAGATCGGTGGCACCGGGGCTAGCGTCGTACTGATGTCGCCCACCGGCGAAAAACTCAAGTACGTTCTACAAATCCACTTCCTGGCTTCCCACAATGTTGCCGAGTACGAGGCACTTATCCACGGGCTCCGCATTGCTATATTACTCGGCATACGTCGACTGGTTGTGCGCGGGGATTCTCAACTCGTGGTGAACCAAATCATGAAGGACTGGACATGTCTGGATGATACCATGGCGGCATACTATCAGGAAGTCCGCAAGTTGGAAAACAAGTTCGACGGGCTGGAGATAACACACGTCCTACGACAATACAATGATGCTGTAGATGAATTGGCCAATATGGGATCCAAGCGAGAAGCGGTCCCGATAGGGATCTTTGTCGAACAACTCATGGAGCCATCAGTCATGAAGAAACAGGCACCGGAGCAGTCGGGAGGCGAACCTACCCCGGCGACAGACGAGGTGCTGCATATATGTCAAGATTGGCGGACTCCTATTCTCAAATTCCTCTTGGACGATGAACTCCCAGAAGATCGCAGCCAAGCCGAACAGATCAGACGTCGAAGCAAGAGTTTCCTAGTCATCGGAGAAGACCTGTACCGAAGAAGTGCATCCGGTGTCCTCATGCGCTGCGTCAGCACCGAGGAGGACAAGCAAATCTTGCAGTCGATCCACTTGGGCATATGTGGCAACCACGCCGCATCCAGGATGTTAGTCGAAAAGGCTTACCGGCAGGGATTTTTCTGGCCAACAGCAATAACAGATGCAAAAGACATTGTTCGCACATGCGAGGGTTGCTAGTTCTAGCAAGACAAACAAATCTCCCAGCCCAAGAACTCTAAACAATCCCAATCTCTTGGCCCTTTGCAGTATGGGGGCTTGACATGGTCGGGCCTTTCAAGAAAGCACTAGGAGGGTTTACATACTTGTTCGTCGCAGTGGATAAATTCACCAAGTGGATTGAGGCCAAACCCGTTGCAACCATAACAACAGCACGAGCAAAGGACTTCATCATGAGTATATTATACTGATTCGGGGTCCCTAACCGCATCATCACCGACAACGGCACTCAGTTCATGGGCGGCGTGTTTCAAGATTTCTGTGACGACTTCGGCATCAAGATCTGCTATGCGTTTGTGGCACACCCGCGGAGCAACGGGTAGGTTGAACGAGCCAATGGTATGGTCTTACAAGGTATCAAGTCTAGGATATTCGACCAACTACAACCATACGCGGGCCGGTGGGTCCAAGAGCTCCCATCTGTTCTCTGGTCTCTCAGAACCACGGTCAGTCGGGCAACAGGGCAATCCCCTTTCTCTCTGGTCTACGGTGCTGAGGCTGTGCTACCAACCGAGTTAGAGTTCGGCTCTCCGCGAGTTCGGGCTTACTTAGAAAACGTCTCCAACTGTTAACGCCAAAATTTGGCACGGTTCACATTGGACTCGGTTAAGGAAAGAAGATATATCAGCCGTTGGAAGCTAATCAGAAGAAGCCGGATTCAGGAAGGAATCGTGAAGACCACGACATGGCAGTCAATTACCTTATCTATTAATTAGGTAGTTTTTATACTTTTTAGATAAGCCTGATCTCGTGTCCGATCAGGGGTGCTTAGTTTTTCCTTTTATAATTAGGAAACTCCTGTTTCGTGTCCTATCAGGACTGTACCAACTCGGGGTATATATACGTATGCCCGGGTACCTTGTAATCCATCACAACGATCAATCAAATTCGGCGCATCGCCACCCTTTACCAATGGGTTCTTGCTTCTCGAGCTGGGCTGCATCGGTTAGGTCTGAACTCCTGCGAGAGGGTAAGTCTCGTTACCCTGACTACCTATCGACTAGGACTTCCTCGGTTAGGTCCGATATTCTAGTCGGTTTATGGTAGTCGGCTTACCACGGTGTATCTGCTCTGTCTATGGCTGCATCGGTTCGGTTCGATCTCTTAGGCCGATCAGGTATATCACATCACGCGTGCATAGTTTTCATCGGTTTACTGGGAATAGTTTATCGTCAGTTTGTGCTGCATCGGTTGGGTCCGACCTACTAAACTGAGCGATAAGTTGTTCCTGCTAGGCCGATGGTTCTTGTGCAAACGTCTTATCGGAATGTATAGCCGGTAAGTTATCATATACATCACAATTGCATTAGATCTATCGGCTCATTGAGATTCTTTTATCATCATTAATCTGTGCTGCATCAATTAAGTTTGAACTACTAGATTGATAGTGATAGATCTATTCTTGCTGAGTCGATAGGTTTTATGTGATGTTCTATCGGAGTGCTTAGCCGATAGGTTACCTTTTAAAGCCGACTGCATGGTATATTGATTATTATTCTGCTATCTATTTTATCATCGGCTTCCAGCCGATAGCTATGTGTCTTTTTGACATTCGGCTATCTTATGGTTCGTTTACATTACCATCGGCTTCTTAGCCGATGTGCAAGTGCTGTTGGTAGTCGGACTCGGGCGCGAGGACAGGCGAGGACCCAGGCGCGGGCACGAGCGAAGACCTAGGCGCGAGCACGAGCAAGGGCCCGGACACGGGCGCGGACAACACCTTTGATGCGGCGATTGCAATCGACTGAAGATCGGTCAATCCATCTATTTATGCCATCGGCAATCGGCTGGTTTACTATTCATTTATATCATTATCGGTTTGCTAGCCGATATACAGGAGCTATCGGCCATCAATTGGGAGGAGTCTATATCAGTCTGCATCGGCCGATTGGTTTACTGATCTAACATTTTTCTCTCCTTGTCAATTGCTGGGTCAAATTGACTGGCATGCCTGCGAACCTCAAATATTTAGGACCTACACTGGAGCTAAGCAGATCTCCCAGGCCTTCGCGTGTCTCTAGGCACCGAACCAGATCGTCAACAAGCGTTTTTGGCACACCCGGCGGTTTTTGGCGTCAACACGTTTTTGGCACGCCCGGTGGGACAGTACTTCGACATGGCTGGAAAGGAGGTCAGCACAAACAACGTAATTCCAGTCACAATGGAAGACTTGACCGAAGAACAGAGACAACAAGTGGAGCAGAATATTGATGATTTTCGGGAGCTTTGTCTAGAATCCTTCGGTATGACAGATCAAGGGCCGATTCAAAAGTCCCAATTTCCAAAGCCTATTCTGATTAGGGAATCGAGCCATACATCGCCTACAAGTTCACAGAAGCAACTTCAAGACATAGTTAATGAAGCGGTTCATCATGCATTGACCGATCAATCTGGGATATTGGTGAATACATTACAAAGCTTGATCAAGAAGGCGGTGGAGTCGATTCAGCTGGCTGGGGGGCAACAAGATGGAATTCCTCAAGGATATCATCAAACTGCGTACTATGGGGGGCATCAACAGAGTTATCCAGGAGCTATCCCTGAGTACAAATATCAGAGAGAATATCAAAGGCAGAATCGGCTACACACTCCACCTCAGCATTATTATGTCGAAGATCCAAGGGAAAATCAGACAGCAAGAATCATAGAGGTGTTGAGAGAACAATTTGGTTTAAAACCGAAGGAAGAAATATTTATGTATCGGCCTCCATATCCAGATTGGTTTGATAGAGTTCCTTTGCCGCGCCGATACAAAGTACCAGACTTCTCCAAATTCTCAGGGCAAGATGATGTGTCTACAGTGGAGCATGTCAGCTGATTCCTGGCACAATGCGGAGAAGCATCGGCGGAAGAAGCTTTGAAAGTTAGGTTGTTCCCATTATCACTATCCGGATCAGCCTTCACATGGTTCTCTTCGTTACCACCAAATTCAGTTTGGGGTTGGGCCGATTTGGAGAAGCAATTCCACAAGTATTTCTTTACTGGGACTCAGGAGATGAGCTTAATAGATTTAACATTGGTAATACAGAAGCCGGATGAGCCAGTCGCAGAATATATCCAGAGGTTTCGTAATGTTAGAAGCCGATGTTATAGTTTAAGTCTAGATGATGCACAGTTGGCTGAATTAGCATTCCAAGGTTTGTTGGATCCGATCAAGGAGAAATTTTCATTAGAAGACTTCGGGAGGCTAGCACACCTATTACAGAAGGTATCGGTTCATGAAAGCCGATTTCAAGAGGCCATGGAAGAATTGCTGAAGTCCAGGCAGAAGAATTTCGAAGTTTGATAACAAACTCCGAAATTGGGGGGCATGTGTTAACGCCAAAATTTGGCACGGTTCACATTGGACTCGGTTAAGGAAAGAAGATATATCAGCCGTTGGAAGCTAACCAGAAGAAGCCGGATTCAGGAAGGAATCGTGAAGACCACGACATGGCAGTCAATTACCATATCTATTAATTAGGTAGTTTTTATACTTTTTAGATAAGCCTGATCTCGTGTCCGATCAGGGGTGCTTAGTTTTTCCTTTTATAATTAGGAAACTCCTGTTTCGTGTCCTATCAGGACTGTACCAACTCGGGGTATATATACGTATGCTCGGGTACCTTGTAATCCATCACAACGATCAATCAAATTCGGCGCATCGCCACCCTTTACCAACGGGTTCTTGCTTCTCGAGCCGGGCTGCATCGGTTAGGTCCGAACTCCTGCGAGAGGGTAAGTCTCGTTACCCCGACTACCTATCGACTAGGACTTCCTCGGTTAGGTCCGATATTCTAGTCGGTTTATGGTAGTCGGCTTACCACGGTGTATCTGCTCTGTCTACGGCTGCATCGGGTCGGTTCGATCTCTTAGGCCGATCAGGTATATCACATCACGCGTGCATAGTTTTCATCGGTTTACTGGGAATAGTTTATCGTCAGTTTGTGCTGCATCGGTTGGGTCCGACCTACTAAACTGAGCGATAAGTTGTTCCTGCTAGTGTTCGCACCAAAAACCACCGGGTGTGCCAAGAAGCTTGTTGATGATCTGGTTTGATGCGATTGAACATACGAAGGCCTGGGAGATCTGCTTAGCTCCAGTGCAGGTCCTAAAATATTAGAGGTTCGCAGGCGTGCCAGTCAATTTGACCCCGCAATTGACAAGGAGAATATTAGCTCAGGGATTCGATCGGCCAATAAGAATCCTGCTAGCCGATTGCCGAAGGAATGCTTGAGCATCGGCTGAAAGCCGATGATAAAACTTTGTCCGGGCCCCAGCTGTCCGCGCCCGGGTCTCGTGCCCGTGCCCGGGTCCTCGCTTGTGCTCGTGCCCGGGTCAGTAGCAATTGCACATCGGCTATCGGCCGATACGGACTGATGTAGTCTCCTTGTAGCCGATGGCCGATGGCACCTGTGTATCAGCTAGGAAACCGATAACGCTATAAGCAAATAGATAAGCTGTCAGTATAACATATGCATCGGCTAGGAGCCGATGATAAAATAGATGGGCAGAGTAGTAAGCTAGCCGACTGCCAAGGAAACACATGTGCATCGGCTAGAAAACCGATGATAATATAGAAAGATAACCTATCGGCTAAGCACTCCGATAGAACGTCGCATATACACTGATCGGCTTGACAAGGATAAATCTATTATTATCAATCTAGTAGTTCAGACCTAACTGATGCAGCACAGATTAATAATAATAAAGGAACCTCAACAAGCCGATAGACCTAATGCAACTGTGATGTAATAAGATAACTTATCGGCTATACATTCCGATAAGACACTTGCGCAAAAACCATCAACCTAGCAGGAACGATTTATCGCTAGCAGCTCAGTAGGTCGGACCCAACCGATGCAGCACGAACTGATGATAAATCGCCCCCAGTAAGCTGATAAGATCTACGCACGCGTGATGTGGTATACCTGATCGGCCTAAGAGGTCGGACCGAACCGATGCAGCCGTAGACAGGGCAGATACACCTGGGTAAGGGGTGACGAGTCTTACCCTCTCGCAGGAGTTCGGACCTAACCGATGCAGCCCCGCTCGAGAAGCAAGAACCCGTCGAAAGGGTGGCGATGCGCTGAAGTTTAATTGATCGAGAGATGATTTACAAGGTACCCAGGCATACGTATATATACCCCGAGTTATTACAGTCCTAATAGGACACGGCACACGAATTTCCTATCTATAAAAGGAAAACTAACAAGTCCTGATCGGACACGAGATCAGGTTTCTCTAAAAAGTATTAAAACTACCTAACTTACAGATAAGGTAATTGACTGCCATATCGTGGTCTTCACGATTCCTTCCCAAGCTCGGACTCTTCTGGATTAGTTTCCAATGGCTGATATCGCTTCTTTCCTTAACCGAACATGGTAACGACCCGTACCAAATTTTGGCGTTAACAGCTAGGCCGATGGTTCTTGTGCAAACGTCTTATCGAAATGTATAGCCGGTAAGTTATCATATACATCACAATTGCATTAGATCTATCGGCTCATTGAGGTTCTTTTATCATCATTAATCTGTGCTGCATCAATTAAGTTTGAACTACTAGATTGATAGTGATAGATTTATTCTTGCTGAGTCGATAGGTTTTATGCGATGTTCTATCGGAGTGCTTAGCTGATAGGTTACCTTTTAAAGCCGACTGCATGGTATATTGATTATTATTCTGCTATCTATTTTATCATCGGCTTCCAGCCGATGGCTATGTGTCTTTTTGACAGTCGGCTATCTTATGGTTCGTTTACATTACCATCGGCTTCTTAGCCGATGTGCAAGTGCTGTTGGTAGTCGGACTCGGGCGCGAGGACAGGCGAGGACCCGGGCGCGGGCACGAGCGAAGACCCGGGCGCGAGCATGAGCAAGGGCCCGGACACGGGCACGGACAACACCTTTGATGCGGCGATTGCAATCGACTGAAGATCGGTCAATCCATCTATTTATGCCATCGGCAATCGGCTGGTTTACTATTCATTTATATCATTATCGGTTTGCTAGCCGATATACAGGAGCTATCGGCCATCAGCTGGGAGGAGTCTATATCAGTCTGCATCGGCCGATTGGTTTACTGATCTAACAGTTTTCTCTCCTTGTCAATTGCTGGGTCAAATTGACTGGCACGCCTGCGAACCTCAAATATTTAGGACCTGCACTGGAGCTAAGCAGATATTCCAGGCCTTCGCGTGTCTCTAGGCGCCGAACCAGATCGTCAACAAGCATTTTTGGCACACCCGGCGGTTTTTGGCGTCAACACCAACAGTACCCGATTGGTCGAACTAGATCTGTTGGAAGAAGCGAGGGATATCACAACAATCCAATCGGCAAGGTATCTTCAAGGCCTGTGTCGCTACCACAATCGCAATGTCCGTAGCCGTGCCTTTTCTGTCAGAGATCTCGTCCTGAGAAAAATACAAACCACCAAAGACAGGCACAAACTATCCCCAATCTGGGAAGGGCTGTTCATTATAGCCGAGGTTACTCGGCCAGGCGCCTATCGACCGAAGACCGAAGACGGTGCCCTCATCAGCAACTCATGGAATATAGAACAACTACGTCCTTTCTATACCTGAGTTTTACAAATTTCATGTGTATAGTTTTTCTCTGACTCACTACACCGCTTGTTTCAACCAAGTAGTGAGTCGGGGGTTGCATGTATTATATGTGCTTTGTCAATAATATACGAGCCTATTTTACTTAAGTTATGAAGTTTTACTACGACTTTCCTACGTCTGCCCGAGTACAGCTTTCTGCGGTGAACGTTTTTATTAAGTTCCTATAGATCAACTCGGTGTAGGCTATATGGTCGAGTAAGGCTAATGACAACTGAGTAATAGTCTAAAGCTTGGCGGCATTGCACATATATTTACACATGTCCTTACAAAAATCCACAATATACCGACTGCATGATGTACTATTTTTACAAACCCAGGTCTCGGGTGATAATCTCTGCAGTCGACCTCGCCTTGGCTATCAGCTCCAGCGCCTCCTCAGGAGTTGTCTCCTCGGCAAACCCCTCCCCGATGGCTTCAACATCTGCCCTTGGGTAGATGGACTTGGTCATTGCCAGGGTTCGGGCTATGCTGACAATGACGTGCTCATCTGAGTACCTCTTCAGGGCACTCGGTGCATCCTCAAGGCACACCTCCACTTGGGCGATCGAGCTACAGCTGGTTCCCACGGGGCGAGGATCCATGATGTCGAGGAGCCCTTTCACGGATCCGAGGAGGGCCTCCCGTGACTCCTTGACGACCCTTATCTCCTCTGCGTAAGCCTGAAATTGGGCTTGGGAATTGGCTCTAGCAGCTACCCGGGTTCACTAACAAGTAAACTTGTTAGGTAAAGCTGCAGATGGAGTAATTAATGGATTGGTTAAGATCATTGTCAAAAGGGAGACTTACTGTCGTAGTCGGCCTCCCACTTGGCTATGGTCCTCTCTAGTTTAGTTTTTTCCTTCTCGAGCTTGGCGCTGGCCTCCTTCAACTCGGCCTTCTCTCGCTCAAGCTCGGTATTGGCTATTGTCAGGTCGGCCTTGTCTTTTTCAAGTTCAGCCCTGGCTCTCTCGGCCTCCTTCAGCTATTCTTCTCCCTCCGTTCGGGTCTTCAACTCGGCTTCGAGGGCTGCACGATAGATTAGTCAAGAACTCGACGTTGCAGTCAAGACACAACTGGGCAGTCGGAAAATAACACAGCTGGAAAAATATATTAAGGATTTGGTCAGGAAGAAGTGTTCTGGAGGCTTACCTCTTATCTTCTTGGCTTGGTCCCAATTCTCACTCCTAAGCTGGGTGACAGCCTCCCTCAGCCAAGATTCCCTCTCCTGGCTGCGCCCTTCCACTTCGGCTTTCAAGGCCCGGAGTTGGTCCAATTCTTGGAGTTGGGGGGCGATTCGGGTCAGCACCTCGTGCATTTTCTCTGAGCGATCAACAATCTTCTGCTCGGGGAGTAACAAGTCAAAGCAGAGTCAGGCATCAAGAAACACTACCGAGATTCCAATACAACGGAAGTCATACCTGAATCCCCTGGGACGCGGCGATTGTGGCACGAAGCAAGTCTTCACGCTCCTTTTCCGCTGCCACCTCATCAACCTTGTAGCTCCGCGCAGTTCCGTCGGGCGCCGTCCAGCGGAACGTCCTCGGGAACTTGCACGGAGGGGCCTCGATCCTGGGGAGGTCGGGTCTGTCCGAAGGAAGGGACAGCGCTGACAACGACGACGGTGACCAGGATGGCGACGGGGTCCTGGTCCCCAACTCGGCGGCCTCCGGGGCATCGGGGGCTGGTTTAGGAGCTGCAGAGACGGCTTCGACAACGGGCACCGGCTCAGGGGCTGGAATAGAGGCTTCAGCAACCGCCCCTTGGTCAGCCGGGATCGGCGGCCCTGCAGTCGGGGTGGTCTCAGTTTCTGAAACTGGGGCCGCTGCCGGCTCAGCAGGCGCATTTGCTGGCGCTGGATCGGCTGGGGTAGGCTCGACAGCAGGGGTAGTTGGCAGGGTCTCTTTAAGATCAATGTCGACCCGCTTCCTACGTAACGAGTCAAACATCAAGGTGCTACAATGCTGAACATGATTTTCAGAAGACCCAGAATGGCCTACCTCTGGGAGAACTTGAGTTTCTGTCCGAGAGATCCAGAGGCCGGCACTGGAGGGCTGCTGGCCGTCGGGCTTGAGGGGGCGGCAGTTGGCGGCGGCATTTCTGTCCTGGTCGGCCCCGTTCGTGGTGTGGTTGGCTGGGGCGCTCGGGTACTCGGCGGAGCTAGGGTCGACCTTGTACTCGGCTGCACTTGGGTTGGGCTCGATGAAGTTGAGCTCGACCACGCCGGTCTCGGTCTGGGACTCGATGGCTTGGGTGCTATGCCGGTGGGGTCTCTTATCTTTAAACTCCCGGCTGCGGCACTTGGCCTCACAACCTTCTCCTTGCCCCGATCTACAATGGGTTTCTTCCCCGCTCTCTTGGAGTCGGGCTGGGCAGCAGAAGGACTTCTCGGCCTCTTCTTTGACTTTGTGGCCGACAACGGATGGGAGTCATCATCAAACTCCTTGCACCACTACAAACGATTCAACAATATACATTGCACAACGATGAGCAACTATGGATACATGCCTACAGACACCCGTCACAGAAGAGAAGCAAGGGTTACCTCGGGACGAGGCCGGTTTCGGCTATAAGCCGCGATGGAGTGCTCCGCGTCCTCGGTTTCGATCACCCCATTGGAGAAATAAGTGAACAATATTTCGGTCACTTTTTGCTGGTCAATCACCTCTCGGCTTTCTCGGCCAAGGTCATTCTTCCCTTGGTAATCCCAGCAGAATTCACTGCTCAGCTTCAGTGGCTGGACGCGCCGGGTCAGAAAACGCTTGGCAACCCAGGGGCCGGTCAGGCCGGCTTTCTTGAATTTCTCCAACCTCGCCAGCAACTGATGCACTTGGCCCATCTCTTCAAAGGTTGGATCCGACGACCAACTGAGCGAGACCGCCAGTGGCGAGTCGGTGAATGGAGGCAGGGAGGGTTCCAAATCAGAACAGTAGAACTACTCCTTATGCCAACCTTTCAACGAGGATTTCAAAGGAAGATTAATATATGTTTTCTTCATCTCACTCCTCAACTGAATGCCAGCCCCCCTAATCACCTGGACCTTATTCTTCGAGGGTTGGGGCTTGATGTAGAATAAGTGCCTAAAGAAATTGAAATGGGGAACTACACCCAAGTAGCACTCACAAAGAGTCATGAAGATAGAGATTTGCAAAATCGAGTTGGGATTCAGATTCACCAACTCCAATCCGTAAAAGCTAAGAAGACGGCGGAGGAACGCAGAGGAGGGAAGAAACAAACCCCGGTCAAAGAAAGAGGCAAAAACAACAGTTTTGCCGGCTTGGGGATTTGGAACCGACTCACCCTCAGCCGGGCGACAGCAGATGATATCGCGGCTTTGCAGCCGCAGTGACCTCTCCAGCCTTTCCAGCTTCGACCAGTTGCAATCCGAGGTCGGCCATCCCTCATCCGACGCCCCGACGCAATCTGGAACCTTCGGCATGGCTGGGGGGACAATAAATTTGGGGGAAATGTAGTCGGGGACTGGAGATGAACAAAGGAAAGCGGAATCGCTCGAGCTTCTATGGGGAGGAGCAAGCAATGGTGAACCCTAGCAGAGCGGGAGGCAAAATTTTGGCGCGAAGCTAGGAAGACGAAACGATTGGTTGCTTGGGGAAGATAGAGGAATCTTTTCTCTCTCCCCCAGCCTTTATAGAGCCTGTGCTGACTAATGGGCTTGGGCCTACACAGTCGGAGCTGGGCCATCAAGATATGAGTTTCTACAGTAGCACGCTCAATATGGGTCATACGCTGGCTACGTTAAAATCGCTGTACAGGTGCTACCAACAGGAACAGATGAAGTAAATAGATATGCTTCATGAAGGCCTAATTGCTAAACACATGTGTTTGGGTATCTGTTTTATCCGCCAGGTATTGAGGATATATCTTTATAAAGATCACAAGCTGGTCTTCATCAATATTGGGGATGCGGGTATCTCTCAAGTACACCTAGCCACACAATAGATCTATTTTCATAAAGTGGTACTCGGCCTACATGCTTGGCCAACAGTTGCCATGGGCGACATTACTCCAGCCGACATGACGCTGAAGAGTCTAACTTTCGAGTAGTGCACTAC
This sequence comes from Oryza meyeriana var. granulata, assembly GCA_003991445.1. Taxonomy (NCBI): domain Eukaryota; kingdom Viridiplantae; phylum Streptophyta; class Magnoliopsida; order Poales; family Poaceae; genus Oryza; species Oryza meyeriana. The sequence continues at coordinate 152,223 of RYFJ01002581.1, forward strand.
TCGGGAGAGACTATAAATATCTTTTCCAGCTGACATAATACTAAGGAGTCTACCTTCCGAGTGGGACGCCACTCGGGAAAGACTATAAATCCTCTTTTCCGGCTAACATGAAGCCGAAGAGTCCCATATACGAGTGGCATGCTACTCGACAAGACTATAAATCACATTTCGGTTGACATGATACCAAAGAGTCTCATATGCCAATAATATACTACTCGGGAAAGACTATAAGGTTAAAGATCTTTGACTTTATGTTTAATTGTTTTCATAATTAAGCACAAAGTCGAGGGCTACACCTAATAGGTGCGCCTATTCGGCGCACACTATTCATATATCTATATAAAGCCCTTCATAGCCTCGCTGCCAGCTAACATGAAGCAGGACTCGGAAAGAAGACGCACTCAGACAAAGAGTACTCGGGAGCAATGCACTCGGGCAATCTTCACTGTGGAGGATGAGCACTCGGCATCAGCTGTGACTCAACTATGAAGGTCTCAAGGGCTACTATGGAGGCCATGGGCCCCGGATACCTCATCACAAGCATATGGGCCACTCGGATAGAGGATGGGCCAAGTCTTGTAGTTAGAGATATAGTAGCACTCGGCAGACTTTGCCTTGTACAAAAAGGAATATATAGTCCAAGTCGGGTAAGATGTATCTCTAAGAAGGAAATCCCTTGGCCGTATCCGGCTAGGATTCCTACCTTGTACCCCTGTCCCCCAGTATATAAGGGGAGGCAGGGTGCCCCCTGAGGGCACGAGATCATAGATCATCAAGAGTTCATCAGAACTACCACCATAATCCTCAAAGAAATACATCCCAACTGGACGTAGGGTATTACCTCTCATTGAGGGCCTAAACCAGTATAAAATCTCCCCGTGTTCTTTTGCAATCCACTGAGTTTTCCCTTGCCGAGTAGCCCTATAATCATATCGCCGGTGTAAAACATCGACACTTTGATCTAAAATCTTGCTAGGGTTTTATACTAATGATCTGGAAAGTTGGTTGGTTAATTATTTTTGGATCCTACTTAGTTGATTAATTAGGGCTTGATTACTTTCTGTCAAACATTTGTGCAGCAATTTTGTTTCATTAATATCTCGAGATCCAGAAGTCCGTTTGACGTGATTCTAGTTGGGTTTGTTTGAAAGTTTTGTCTAGTTTATTCTGACAAATTTTCAGGTCGATCGGAGTTACGGATCTATGACTACAATTTGTTTAGTGATGAAACAGTGGTCTGTCCAGATTCTGAAAAAGTGGTTTTCAGGTTTTGTGATTAGAGGGAAGTGTTAAAATTTATTATTGGCTTTCGCAATCATTCACCCCCCCCTCTGATTGCCTATCCTAGTGTGATTCAATCCTATAGACGGCACATCCTTCTTGCAGTTCCCGAAACCACACACGGATTTGCAAACAAGGTGAAATAAAACTACGCTAAGGAATCACCTCACATCCACCCATGACCATGGGCACGGTTGTTCAAACAGTTTAGACCTCTGCAGAGGAGGTACACTTTACCCACACGACACGACTCACTCTAGCCACCAGCTCACACCGAGTAGGCTCGATCTTGGCCTTGACATTTTCGCGATAAGGAGTTTCTCAAGCCCTCTCAGGTTACCTCATACCAACTGGAGTGGTCCTCGAGACCAATCACAGGGTAGGTCCCAGACCATGTTGTACCAGGAACCCAGGAGGCAACCCCGACGCCCTCCTGCACGATCCATAGTCCAATGGCATGCAAGGCGTCCCTGAGAGTCTAGTTACTCGGCCAGGGGCTTCCCCATTCACCCATGTGGTTGTACTATCATATGCTCGAATGAAATTCTAAAGGAATCAGTCCTTAAAGTGACCACACAGGCATCACCCATACTAGATTGGCCTTGTGTCGCAAATCTCCATTTTGAAACTCATTTTTCTTTCACATGGCACCGACCCAGGTGTCGGGTTTTCCAAACATTTCGTAAAACCATATTTTACCCAAGAAGCTTCCAAATTTTTAAGTTAAAGGGGCGACCGTCAGTACTCGCACAATAGTGCATGAATACCGAGGCACGATAGCGGTGGTTACAAGGGAACCGGGTACAACAATCATCAAGGGAGGATTTAAATGCAGCAAGGTTGGGTTGGTCACCCGGTCTGACTCGTAGACGGGACCGACTGACTTAGTGCACGCATATCGATGCAGGATTTCGCAAATAAAATAATCTAAATTTCATATAGGATTGATTGATCAAAGGTGACTTGCCTTGCTCTAAGTCTTCGCGAGCCTTCGAGAAATCACCGCGAAATCCACTCCGAAACAATTTTCCGATGGTCGTTCCTATAAGCAAACACACAAAAATATACACAAAGTCCAAGAAACAGATCCTATTTAGTGCTAATAATAGTTCCATTAGATAGATCTCAATTTTATTAAATTACTGGAGTTGGAATGGAGTCAATCAGAGTCACGGATCAAAATTTATGATTTTACGAAGTTTAAATGAATTTCTGAAGTGAGTAAAAGAAATTATTTATTCTCTGGAATGGAATATTCTCAGGAATATTCCCATGTGTCACTGACAGTGGGGCCAACTGATAGGCCTGGCCCATAGGTCAGGGAGTAGAGAGGGATCAGTAGTGTGGTTGCTGATAGGTGGGGGCCGCTACAGGCCTGGTCCACTGGTCAGTGGGTCAAGGAGGGGGGAAATCAAGCGGTGGCCCACGTGTCATCGGTGGAATGGGGGGAAGCGGTTCGTGGGCTCGGCACACGATGGATCGAGAAAGGTAGGCCCACTGGTCAGCAGCGGGGTCACGGAGAGCAGATTGGAGTCGAGGGGATTCGGCGTCCATGGTGCATGCCCTCAGCTCGGGGGCGGTACTCGAGGCGTCCTAGCTGCGGCGGAGGGTGGCCAGGCTTCGGATGGGCGGTGGATGCCCAGGGTCAGCTGAGCGGTACCGGCGGTTTGATGCGATGGCGTCGTTCAAGGAGTCCGAAGCAACCAAGGGAGAAAAACTTTCGGGAGAGGAGGTATTTATAGGTAGGGGAGCTCGGTTTAGGGCTCGGCTCTAGCTCCAATCATGGAGGGGAGAGGAGCGGGAGAAAAAAAAATGGCACCGCGACGGGATTTTGAGCGGGCGGTGAATTTGGACCGGCGGTCGAGATGCAAGGGGTGGCGACGGCGGCGTATCGGGCGGCCGAAATTGAAGCTCTTGGGCGGGAGGAGCGGCGTCGGGCTCGGTCAAGGTGGGGGCGGCTGTGATGGGAGCAACGCAGCATCGCTTTTGACCGCTCGGTCTCAGAACAGAGGGGAGAACAGAGGGAGGCAGGAGGCGGCGAGTGCGTCCAAGCATCATCGGGGTGCGCAAGGCGTGCCGTGGCGGCCAACGGCGGGTAGCGGCGGCCTCAACGGGGCTGGGCGGCGTCATGGCATCGTCGGGTGGCCACTACGGCGTTTGGCCAAACACCTTCAGTGCGTGAACGAGGAACGGGGCTAGGGACGGAGGAAGGAGATGAACAGGGCCGAGCGATCGACAGCCGAGCGTGGGCGATCAAGACGTGTGGCGATGATCGGCGAGCGGGGCGCGCGCATCTGTTATGCGGATCGGACTGCGGCCGAGCAGGATGCGGGTGCAACGTGGTAGCTATCACACCCCGATCTGGCATCGCCGTACAATGGCACCAGTTAGGGAGTGCCGCAGGAAAACAGCACGAACTGCCTTCCCACGGAACCGTGATACCGATACCAGTTCCCGGACTCAGCGCTGGTATCCACGGCAATGAGACGTGCATCATTGCAGAACCTTAGATAAATAAATAATTAAACAGACATATACCTTAACTTACCTTACAGTTTCGGGGCAAGCCGGAGACAACAACGAACCACACAGAGGCAGCGGCAGCAGCGGAACAACGGACTAAGTCCCAACACACGAGCAACGGCTAGGAACCAAGACGAAACCCTAATCTTCACTTCACCGCATCTCTAGCATCTAGCTCCCAGCGGAGAACTATATATATATATATAGAGCAAGGGTGAGTACTTACGTACTCAGCAAGCCAGGGGAACTTAGGTGGTTGTTGCAAGCTTCAAAGAGAGGCTCATTATTTTGTAATCTGCTTTATTTAAATCCCTTTAAATCTACTAGTGTGTGCTTCTCAACAATCAAGGCGAGGTGAGTCTCGTCCGATCGGAGTGAGTTGTATTAATCTTTGAATCAACGCAACTCTCAAGAGTTGGCCTCCGAGATCCAGCTCCACCAGCTGATCCAACCTCATCGGGCCAACAGCCCTGCTGTCCTTGACAACTTCACAACATTTTCTGAAAGCGGATTCCCAATCCGCAAACATCATTTCACAAGCAATTGTCAAACAAAACTATGCTAAGGAATCACCACACATCCGCCCATGACCGTAGGCACGGCTGTTCAAACAGTTTAAACCTCTGCAGAGAGGGTACACTTTACCCACACGACGCGACTCACTCTAGTCACCAGCTCACACGCATTAGGTACGATTAGGTGACGTAGAGGTTTTCGCAACAAGGCATTTCCCAAACCCTCCCAGGTTACCTCATGCCAACTGGAGGGGTCCTCGAGACCAACAACAGGGTAGGTCTGAGACCATTCTGTGCCAGGAACCCAGGAGGCAACCCCGACGCCCTCCCGCATGATCCACAGTCCATTGGCACATAAGGCGTCCCTGGGAGACTAGTTATTCAGCCAGGAGTTATCCCATATCACTCATGTGGTTGTACTGTCGTATGTTCGGATGAAATTCCAGAGGAATCGGTCCTTAGCTGCAGTGCGGGAGACACGTCCTGCTGGCACGATCCCCACACCGCAGTTTTTGCAAACCATTTTATTTTCAAGGTACCAACCTAGGTGTCGGGTTTTCCAATGTTTCATAAACCCAAATTTTACCCATCGTAGACATTTTTAAATTTGATAGGCGATCACCGGTACCATGCCCGTCGACACAGATACCAGGATCTGTCAAGGAAGGTGACAAGGATGTTTAAGGGAATTGCAATCAACCAAGAAAGTCATGCAGCAAGTGGGTTGGCGGCCCGTCGGTCGTCTTGCGACCACGACCAAGAAATTATAACAGTGTAACCTAGCGTATGCGATTTGTCAAATAAAATACTTAGTTCCGTAATTATGGGTTTGAGATGTTCAAAGGTGACTTGCCTTGCTCTAAGTTTTCACTGGTCTTCGAGAAATCATCGTGAAATCCGTTCTGGAACAATTTCCCGACGGTCGTTACTATGCGTAAACACACAAAAATCTACACAAGGCCCAAGGAACAGATCCTATTTAGTATTAATAATAGTGCCATTAGATAGATCTTAATTCTAGAAAATTACTAGAGTTGGAATGGAGTCAATTGGAGTCACGGATTAAAAGATATGAATTTCCAAAGATTAAATGAATTTCTGATAAATGAAAAAGGATTTATTTTGATTTTTCAAAGGGGGAATATTCTCTGGAATATTCCCTAGGGTGTCACTGACAGGTGGGGGCCGCTGCAGGCCTGGCTCATTGGTCAGTGAATAAAGGGGGAGCCGAGACACTGACTGATGGGGTCCAGGAATCAAAGAGGAGTGGAGTACGGCCGCGGACTACGGTGGGCCGAGGGGGACCGTCCCACATGGCAGTTGTTTGGTCCACGTGAACCGGGCACATGTAGGGAGGTGACTAGGGGCGTGGCCCATGGTGAACCCGAGAGGAATGGGCCCATCGGTCAACGTCAATAGCCAAGGGGACTGCGTTCACGGGCTCGGGGAACGGTGTCTGGCTCTATCTGAATGGGGCCGTATGGCAGTGAGCGCGAGGGAGGGCGTGTCTCGACTCGTGCTGAATAGAGGAGAGGGGCGAGGTGGTTGAGACCGACGACTCTCGACGATGGGAGCGCCTCCGGCGAGCGCCATCGATTGGCGGTGAGCGGCGGCGCCGTTGGGGAGCAAAGGTCGAGTAGAGCCAAACGAGCGGCTCGGATTGCTGAGAGGCCGAGCGACGACGGTCAACGACGTGGTGCTGTAGCAGTACGGAGAGAGAAAAGGGAGGTAGATGACGGCGATGGCAGTAGCAGCTCTTGGGAGCTTGCGATGATCTGGTGGCACGGCTGCATGCGGCGGCATCGGGACCGGTCGATAGCAAGGAGGAGGAAGGGAGGAGCAGGCGGCTACAGGAACCGAGAGAGAGATAGACCAGCGGCGAATTCCAACGATGTCGGTACTGGATGCCTACTCCGCGGGTTTTAAGAGCAGCTGGCTGACGATGGGATTCCGAGGGCGAGAAGAGTGAGATGGGAGCATCACCCATGGCGGCTCGGGTTCTTGCCCACGACGGAGAGGGAAAAAGGATGGGGAAAGGGAGCAATGGGTTACGGCGGTCTGTGGGGATATCCGTGGCCTATAAGGTGGCCGGTGGTGGAAGCCAAAAGTGACGGTGCGAGGATCGGCGAACTGAGCATTCATGGGAGTAGAGTTCGGAGTATGTTTGGGGCTCACCGTGCACGGTACTGACGACGGAAAAAGAGGGAGTCCGAGCTGGGGTATCGATGCCAGAGGGGAAGCGGCGGCGTCCTGGGCGCAAGGCTCAGTTCGATGTGCAGCGCTCCAAGGTGATCGATTGACAGCGACAGAGTCCAGCCACGTCTCGGGAAAACACGTGACCGGCGATGTTCGAGGAGTTCAGAGCAAGGGGAGAAACTAGGGGCTTCGGAGGGCTTTTATAGGAGTGAAGGAGGGACTAGGTCGGTTCGGGGCAAGCTTGGCAATTCCCCGTGGCCAATAATGGAGGTGAGAAGGGATGGCACCATGGCGCTAGTTTCTCACGCGGAGGAAATTTTGGCCAACGACAGAGATCGGAAATTTGGGGAGGAGGATGCTCAAGGGAAATTGAGGAGTTTTTCATGGGGTTCAAGGGTAGAAACCAACACACACACACACATATATATATATATATGCCTATGGGTAGGTTTATGGGTGTTTATGCACACACATATATATATATAAATAGTGGTATATATATTTATATATATGTACACAGGTTAGTGGAGTTGAGTGGGAGGGTTGGTACATGTATACATGTATATATACATGTTTTCTATAGGTAGGTGTATACTCAGGGACATATATATATACGGTACACTTATCTATATATATATATATATATATATATATATATATATATATATATATATATATATATATATAGATATATATATATATATTGTTGTACTGATGGAGAGGGTTCGAAAAGAGGTTCGATGTCCAAGCTATATTATTTAACTCGAGATTTCTTAGGGATTCAAGGAGGAGGGAGAGCAAAGAGGTTTATGGGAAGATTCAATAGAGAATGTTTAGGGTTTCGACATCGGATCTTCAAAACAGAAATCGGATCAGAGATGTTGGCACATCGGTCCAGATATCGAAGCGGGGTTTACTGAGGGAAAGATCGGGAATTCGCCGTTAGGGTTTTGAAACAAAGCTCGATATTGGTGATTCAAAATCAGAGATTATTTTGGAACAGAGGGTTTTGGGAGGGTGAAATGTCGAGATCAAGGACAAGATTTTAAATCGAGATCTAGGTACGACATACAACACAGCACACAAGATCGAAATTTTCGCAGGTAGATTTTAGTGAAATATTGTTTAACGTCTCGCTGAAAGCAGGGCGTTACAACAGCCATCCGGCGTTGGCGGTCGCACGGGCGAGCGAGCGGCGATGGAGATCGACGGTTGCTTGCTGCGCGTGTGGCTATGTGGCAGCATCTCACTGCGCATGCGGTTCACAGACACAAAGCTGGGCCAAGAGGGAAGGGGTGCGGCCCAGAAGCATAGTAGTGCTTTTTATTTTACAAGGAATACTTGGAGGGAATTTGGAAGGACTTAAACTGTGATTTTGAATTCAAAATTCGTATTTATACTTAGGTAAAATTCAAGGAGTATAAGGGGTGGAAATCCAAGGGTATTTTGTGTATTTTGGAATTGGATCTTTTTTCGAGGATTTTTGCAGTGAGGATTCAAACAAAGAAACTCGAGGAGGACGGATTAAATTCAAATTACGACATTTAATTTGAATTTTGGGGAAAACTCAAGGGAATTTTTGAGGAGATTTTCATGGTGTTTAGGACAGAGGGGAGACTTATTTGGGTGGATATATATATATATATATATATATATATATATATATATATATATATATATATATATATATATATATGGGTATGTTTATGAAGGGTTTTATGTATTATATATAGAGAGAGAGAGAGGTATTTATATATATACATATATATATACACACATGTTGGTGGAGCTGAGTAGGAGGGTTGATATACGTATATACTCAAGTTTACATACGTAGGTGTATATACACATATACATGGGTATAATGGTGGAGGCGATTGTGGGACAAAGGTGGGAGGTTGAATCAAGTTTATATATGCATGCTTACATACATGTATACACATATACACACACACATATATATGCATAGACAGGTATTGGAGGAAGGGATGTTCAATTAGGGTTGGATGCCCAAACTGCATATTTAACTCAGGATTTTTAGGGATTCAAGGAAGGAGGTTTTAGGGTTCCGACATTGGATCTTCAGAACGGATATCGAAGCGGAGATTTTGGGAACATTGGTTCAGATATCGAAGCGGGGTTTACAGAGGGGAAGATCGAAAACTCGCCGTTAGGGTGTTGGGACGAAGCTCGATATTGATGATTCGAAATCAGGGATTATTTTGGAATGGAGGGTTTTGGAGAGGGTGAAAGGTCGAGATCAAGGATAGGATTTTAATTTGAGATCCAGGCACGACATACAACACGGCACACAAGATCAAAATTTTCACAGGTAGATTTTAGCAAATTATCATTTAATGTCTCGCTGAAAGCGGGGCGTTACAACACAACAGCCAAGAAGTTGCCGCCGGTGACCATTTAGGATGTGGAATTGGTGGTGGGTGGTTGTGGTGGCTTGGGAATTAGAGGAAGGGGGAGGACGTGAGCTTGACCTCTTTCCGGCAACGAGATCCCAAGCGGCGGCGATGGCGGTGGGGCAGGAGAGGAGCAGTGGCGGGCTCAGCCAGCTTCGGTGTGGCCGGCTGGGGATTTATAGGCACGACGCGATAGTGTTCTGAAAGACGGTGGCGCAACGAAAGGAGTGGTGCCGGCGAGCAAGGCGCCACTGCTCCGGTGGCTAGGGCGGCGAGTTAGAGTGGCGAGGACGGTGGCACAATCATATTGCCGGCCGGGAAGTGGAGGAAGAAAGATGGCACATGGCGAGCGAGGCTAGGGAGGACACGGCGGCGTTGGTCGGTCAACACTAACACGACGAGATGGTGGCGGCACGGCGAGCTCCATCTGGGCATTTGACCAAACGGTTGGCTAGCGTAGGGAGGAGAGAGACGGAGGCAATGACTACACGTGGGCCGGTCGGGTCGGTGTCTGCTACGCTACCACTAAGTGGGCCCGTGCTATCTGCGTGTGGTGGTGGGGCGCAGGCACGCGCATGCTGGCTCGCTGGGGGGCGGCGCATGCGGGGAAAGGAAAATGGGCCATGGGCCGTTCGCTTGCAGGGGGGCGCAGAAGGAGGAGCTGTGCCGAGTAGTTGTGGATCAGATCGTCGGGTCCATGCTTGCATGGGAAGGAGAGAGGGAGGCCAAGTGGGGCCAGGCCGAGGAGAGAAAAGAGGCCGGTTGGGATGGGGAGAAAAAAGTAGTCGGCGGCCCGTGTGAATAGTAGAATTTATGAATTTTCCAGAGATTCAATTTAAGGGATATTTGAATATTTGAAAGGTTTTTTGAACTCAAATTTGATCTTTGAGTTCACAAAAATCTCAGGATTTCTAAGCAAGGGCTTCAAAACTAGAACTTTATATTTTTTTTGAATATGGGTTTGAATTTTGAAGGAATTTTGAGGAAGGGAGAAAAAATTTCAAGGAGATTTGAATTTAAATTTTGTAATTTGGACTAGGGATTTGGAAGAGGAATTTTTGAGTTGAGGTTTTTGAGCTCCAAGGAGGGACTCAATTGAGATCCTGGCACTTAGTTCTTAATTACACACAAAGAACCAAATTTTTGAAATTAGGGTTTTTATTAAAAATAGTTTTTTAACGTCCCGAAAAATCAGGGCGTCACAGTCCCTAACTCTCAAAATACATAATTAGCACCCTAAACTTATTCGGTTGTATCACTTAGGTCCCTATACTCCCAAAACGCAGAATTAGAACCTTAAACTTGTTTTGATTCCCATCACTGGTCCAAACGATCACTGCTCCGCTCTGCACACCGATCGTGGCATGCCAATATGGAGCCATTGTTTTGCCATGATTTGTTGTCCTCTCATTCAATCTCCAAATCATCGTACGTATTGATAGGGACATTGTTGTGTTACTAAAATATTTGGTAGTTGCATGTGTATGTGTTGTTATGTATGCTATATTCACGGATGGTTGAAATTTTATACTGACATGCTTAAAATGTGTACTAAATCCACAATGGCTCCACCATGCCATGCACGTCAGCACATGGAGCGGAGCAGCGACCGTTTGGACTTGTGATGGGCACCAAAACAAGTTTACGGTGCGTATTCTGCATTTTGAGAGTATGGGACCCAAGTGACATAGCCGAATAAGTTTAAGGTGCTAATTATGTATTTTTAGAGTATAGGAACATAAGTAATACAACCGGACAAATTCAAGAAGCGGCCATGCACTTCTCTCAGTATTTCTCTTTTACTTTTTATCAGCTTCCCATTCATAAATAAGGGGTATATAGCTTGACTTGCATGATACTTCTGTTGTTAAATCCTTGATATGCACAATTACATATGTGCACTTTTAGTAGGAATTAAGTGAGGTCGGATTTATTGTTGACTTCTCGTCTCTTCGTGTGTGTTAAAAGGATGGCACTTGTGGGCATATATAAGTGGTGTAGTTGTGTGATGGGGTGCATGTCTCTGTCTTCCATACAGTTGAGGAGAGCTTACTATACAATGTCAATAGAAATTTGCCGAAATTTTCACTCTAGCCTAGATAAGACTTTACTTCATGGAAAATTTTACAATATTTGAGAAAGTACTTTAAGGTACCAAAAATTTACACTAAATATTGTGATACCTTGAGATATCTAAGTACCCGAAGGTATCAAATTTTACACTAGAAAATATAATACCTCTCATATCAACTCAAGAATGATAAAAATGCTCTTACTTCATACTTTTAGAGAATCGTCCGCTTAACATTTCATAAGTAACATTATTATCTCAATTTTTTTTTACTGCCCCTCCTTGCAGCCATGGTTAGTTGAATAGGCTGGTTTAAACATCGGAATTAAAAATTCAGGCCAACTCTTGCGTAAAATTTTTTAAAACATTTTGCAACATAGATTATAACGTCGTCTATATAGAGACTACTTAAAGGCAACCCATTGCACTTTTATTGGGCATTCTGTTTGCAGTCTTGTTTATCGATCGATGTGATAGAAGATACTGTAAACTTCCCCAGCCCCCAAGCGGACAAATTCAACTGATTTGAAAATTGTCATGGCAGTTTACCTAGATTTGTCATATCTAGCATGTGGGACACGGTAATATTATTTTAAACGTGTATGTCAAGGAATAATATGTGATTACCTAGTACTAATCACTTGGTGATCCGTGTAGATGCAAAGTGACACTAAAGGTACGTAATTATATTTAAAACAAACAAATTAGGTGTTGCATGTCTTGGTTGTCAGGCTAAAGAATCTAAATGCATGGGCTTAATACACTACGGTCACATTTGGAACATGGAAATTTAATAATACCTACATGAAATGGGTCGATTTATGCGAAATTTGCTGCGTTCTAAACAGGGCTCAAGATTTGAAACGCATCAGATAACGTAATGCTGAATCGTAGAGAACATTTGGTACACTACATCTATCGGGAAAGAACTCTGCGGTTTGAACTTGCAATAGGGGTTGCGGCAATGCGCGTCCAAAGCTAAACAAATTTCTGTTGTGCCCTAACACACGGCACGTATGTACGTACAAAAGAATCCGTTCATAAGTTAGCCGAAAGCTAGAAAAGCACATCTGCAAACCTTTGCATTGTATTGGTAACGACATACCGAATGCATAATATTATTACAACACAAACAAATATTATAACCGAAGATTTTCACATGGTAACATCTTGATACATTTGCAAAATGAGGATTTCCATCATTTCCATTTCACCAGACGCGCATTTTGCCATGGAACACGGTCTTTTTGGAAGTGCACGTGGCTCGTTACCAAGCCAGGAATGCCACTGCAAATTAAAAAAAAAGCTAGACAATCGAGTAGGAACTTGGTATCTAATAACTAAGAAAAAATTGTGAGCGTGTGAAAGTTGAAGCTTAGATTGAAACCACACACCTACCCCTTGCAATTGCTCATGACAGTGCAAATAAACAAACGGCGGAAACTGTGACTAGCCTTGTCAGCAGCAAGTATTGAGCTGTGGTAAATTGATGGAGCCAATTGAAATTAACCACCCTGAGAGACTGTTGAGATTAATCCTAGCGCCATCACCTATCTTTGCTCCAGCTTTTTCGCTCAGTTTCTGTTATGGCGCATAACTCTCGTGCGCCTGTTTCTTCTCTCTGACGCATGCTGCGTTCGTGCGGGAGTGCATCCAAGTCCTAGGGGCGTCGTGCGCATGCCTTCGGCCGTAGTGGCGTGGCCCAGTCGGGAGGATCGTGCAGCATGCTGTCATCCATGTATTTGCTATTTATATTCGAACAATGCATCTAAAAATCGCTGCTAAGTCGGGGCGGCACAAAATCTCCTCTCTCTGTTTTTCGCTAGCTTTGCCGGATTCGCTACAGTAAACAAAGGGCAATTCATCGAACATCCTCAATGTGGCACTGACAATTGGTATCAGAGCCTCGTTGCTCCCTGGTTCCGATGTCACGATGAACCGGCGATCGATCCCCACCACCGTACGCTCCGCGATCACCACCGCCGCGCTTGTCGCGCACTCCGCCACCTCGTCCGTCGTGAACACCTCCACATCGCTGACCCGCAGAATCCCCGCCTCCGCGCCGAACGCACGGGTGTGGCGAGAGAGCACTCGAGCTTGGTCCGCCGCGCATCGTCAAGGAGTCGAGCGCCTCCGTCCAGTACCCAGTCCTGACTAGGACGAACTACGAGGAGTGGTCGCTCCTCATGACGGTGAACTTGCAGGTGCAGGGACTTTGGCATGCCATGGAGCTGTACGACGACGAGGAGATCGAGTGCCGCGAGGACAGGCTGGCGTTGGCCGTCATCCTGCGCACCGTGCCCGCGGAGATGCTACGGTCACTGTCGACCAAGTGCACGGCGCAAGCGGCATGGGAGGTGATCAAGACGGTACGTGTCGGCACCCGACGAGTGCGGGAGGCCAACGAACAGCTATTGCGCCGAGAATTTGCTGACGCAAGGTTCAAGGAAGGGGAGAACGTTGATGACTTCTCCCTGCGCCTTTCTGGCCTCGCCAACAGCATCCGCACCCTCGGAGGCGACCTTCCTGAGGTAGATGTGGTTACCAAATTGCTAAACGTCGTGCCTGAGCATCTTTCGCAGATAGCCATCTCGATTGAGACGCTCCTCGACGTTCGCGACCTCTCGATCGAGGAGGTCGCCGGGCAACTGCGCTCCGTGGAGAAGCGCAAGGCCAAGCCCAAGGAAGTCGTCGACAACAGCGGCCGCCTCATGCTCACCGAGGAGCAGTGGATGGCGCGGCTCAAGATCCACAAACAAGGCAGTGAGAGCAGTGGCGCCGGGTCCAGCGGCTCCACGAATGGCGGCAAGAAACGCAGCAACAGACATGGTCGCAGGTGGGGGCGCACCTAGGAACACCCCGGCGACAAGTGCAACCACTGCGGCAAGATGGGCCACTGGGCCAAGGACTGCAGGTCCAAGGCAAAGGAGGCCCGAGCTCACATAGCGACCGGGGAAGATGACGAACCCACGTTGCTCATGGCACGTGCTTGCGTGGTGGAATACCACCCGCAACAGTCTCCGGCGCCAACGCCCTCACCGCCGGGGGACGAACCTCTCGCTGCGCCACTAGAGATAGTGGAGGCCAAGGTCCTTGCCCATCTCGACACGGAGCCTGACCCGGCCGATCTGTGGTACCTCGACACCGGTGCAACGAACCACATGACCGGCTCCCGCACTATCTTCTCCGAGCTCGACACGGCCGTCGTGGGCACCGTCAAGTTCGGCGACGGCTCCATCATCAACATCGAGGGGAGCGGCACCATCCTGTTTGCCTGCAAGAACGGCGAACACCGTGGACTGACCGGGGTATATTATATCCCTCGTCTCACGGCAAACCTCATCAGCGTCAGACAACTCGATGAAAGCGGTTGTGAGGCGCTGGTGCGCGATGCGGATCCGTGACCGCGATCGTCGCTTGCTGGCGCGCATCCCACATTCTAGGAACCGGCTCTACACCATCTGGCTCAACGTCGCGCGCCCTACTTGCCTCTCCGCACGGAGTGCCGATGAGGCGTGGCGCTGGCACGCCAGGTATGGGCACCTCAGTTTCCACTCACTTAGAAAGTTGGTGCAGGGAGACATGGTGAGGGGTCTGCCGCATATTGATCACATTGATCAAGTCTGCGACAGCTGGAAAGTTGGTGCAGGGAGACATGGTGAGGGGTCTGCCGCATATTGATCACATTGATCAAGTCTGCGACAGCTGCCTCGCTAGGAAACAACGCCGAGCTTCCTTCCCCGCGCAAGCCCGGCATTTCGCCGAACACCTACTAGAGTTAGTGCACGGGGACCTTTGCGGGCCGATCACGCCTGCGACGCCAAGCGGAAATTGCTACTTCTTGCTGCTAGTCGATGATGTGAGCCGCTTCATGTGGCTCACTCTCCTGGCAAGCAAGGACCAAGCCCCGGCGGCGATCAAGCGCTTCCAAGCCATGGCCGAGCTGGAGTCTGGGCAAAAGCTCAAGGTGTTGCGCACCGACCGCGGTGGAGAGTTCACCTCCGTTGAGTTTGGTGCCTTTTGCGCGGAACGTGGCGTACAACACCAGCTCACCGCGCCCTACTCCCCGCAACAAAACGGCGTCGTCGAGCGCTGCAACCAAACGATGGTCGCCATGGCTCGCTCCATGATGAAGGCGAAGGGGCTACCAGGGCGCTTCTGGGGAGAGGCCGTTTCGACAGCGGTCTTCCTCCTCAATCGTTCTTCGACACGCTGCCTCGATGGCAAGACGCCGTATGAGGCTTGGCACAGCACCAAGCCGGCAGTGCATTTCCTGCGCACGTTCAGCTACGTCGCGCACGTGAAGAACACCAAGCCAAACATAAAGAAACTCGACGACAGGAGCTCACCAATGATCTTCTTGGGATACAAGGCTGGATCCAAGGCATACCGAGTGTACGACCCCAGCACCAAGTGCGTCCATGTTACTCGGGACGCCGTGTTCAACAAGGCGGCCAGCTGGGACTAGGCCACTCGCAGAGGCAGCGAGAACACGGATGACGCCGCGGATTTCAGCGTGGAATACATGGTGGCGCTGATCGGTGTCATGGCTGTAACGACCCGCTTTCCTTTTCCCTGTTGTAACTGGTTTTCTGGATCTTAATCTTTTCCTATCCTGTCAGCTGTGCCTCCGTTCTTCCTCTCCCCGGCCAGCCGACTACCTTCTCTCTTGTGCCGAGTAGAGTTGCTACTCAGTCCTTGTATCCGGCCATTATCCTTGTCTTACTCGGACCCCTTTGCTGCCGAGTGAGCACTGTGATGTGGCCGACTACCTTGTTGAGACCTGTTGCTTCTTTGTCCCCGAGTTGCACCCACCCGTTGGACGCCGACTACCGAAGTAGTGAAGAATCAATCTTCACCTAACCACAGCATCGATTGGACCAGTGGTCAGTCCAAAGCCCGGTCAGTGAGATTTCTCCAACCTGTCCTAGCCTTGACCTTAATGTCTCATCGCAGCTACAGTGCCTGCCAACTCCTCTGACCAGTTGGACTCCAAAGTCACCTCCTGTCATATCCCTGTCAGTTCATCTTGACTTCCTTGCTCCACCCGTTGCCCAGCTCCACCGTGCCTCAACCTTGCACGTCGGCTATATATATATATATGGCCAACCGTGCCCCCTTCTTCCCTTGTTTTGCAAACCGGCCAGCTCCAGCTCTGCTAAGTTTTCATCCTCTCAAGCTTTGGAGCTCTGTCGCCTGGTTCGCAAGCCTGGTTCAGCCGACTGCCCCCTTTTCTGCAGCTGACTACTTCTTGATCCTTTTTCTTGGTGTTTTACTTCTCCTGCTTATCAGTGTTTCTTTCTGCTTGTTCAGAACCTGAACCGGTGGACGATCCCGAAGCCACCTTCGCCGAAGAAGACCCCTCCTTGGAACAAGGCAAGCCTCTTTGATCATATTGTTCCCATATATGCAAAACTATGTTGTTTGGAAAATATATGCATGCTTAGTTACACCTTTTTAAACTGTTGGCCTCGGTTATGCAAGCGCAACCGATGGACCCGCCCAGTAGTAGCACTTATTTGGTAGGATGTTGTTATATTTCCCCCTTGAAGAGCCCCACAAATGGCACGCTAGCATCCTATCTGAGGATACGATGCTGAGTAAAATGGCTTAGCCCCGCAACGTTGTTTGTCGTTGGGAAAAATGATGGGTTTTACTAAACAGTTTGGAAAACCCGATACCTTGCGTATCGGCGCGTTTTGTGAAATAAAGGAAAGATTTGTGAAAATCTTGATGTACAGAGACAGTGCCTGTGTGGCTTGGCTATGTATTATCATTAAGGATCGATTCCCATGGCGTAGATTTGTTTGTCAGTGATTTGTGAAAAGTGTTTGATGGAAAGGGAACCGTGACCTGAGTTTGCCGAGTGAGCAAACGGAAGGCCTGTGTGGCCAGAAACGGATCTGTGTGGTCCGGGGTGTTAAGCACCATAAACAAGTGTATGAAAAGTAAACAGGATGAAGATCATGCTCCCGGGTTGTAGCCAGGGCAGCAAAGTTTAAGCCCCCGGGTTGTAGCCAGGGTGGCAATTCAGTCTTCGGGTTGTAGCCAGAAGACGGTGATGAGCACGCTCCCGGGTTGTAGCCAGGGCAGCAGTGTTTTAGCTAGCTGGTTGTAGCCAGCCTAGCGGGCATTTAGTGCCATGATCATGCTCCCGGGTTGTAGCCAGGGCAGCGATGATGAGCCCCCGGGTTGTAGCCAGGGCGGCCGATAGCTAGCTGGTTGTAGCCAGCCTAGCGGGCATTTAGTGCCATGATCATGCTCCCGGGTTGTAGCCAGGGCAGCGATGATGAGCCCCCGGGTTGTAGCCAGGGCGGCCGACTAGCTAGCTGGTTGTAGCCAGTGTAGCGGGCATCAAGTGCCACAGCTGAGATTTGGTTGTAGCCGAGTCTCAGGGTCAACGAGTGGTTGTAGCTACTCGGGAGATACAGGACCAACAAATGCGAAGTAAAAGATGATAAGAACATGTTTATGCTTGATTCATTAAGTGGTGAGTTGTTGAAAAGCAACTTGCGGAATGGATGGAGGCGTGAGCCTCTGTCCGCCAACTAAAATTTAAGCTCACTAGTGTTTGCAAAGAAAAGAGTTTCTAAAGGCAATTTTTCGCAAATAAACCCTTAGCCTTTCTGTCTGACCGACATGGCATCATTTCCGGCTTGCTGAGTACGAAAGTACTCACCTTGTTTATATATATGTATAGTAGGTTTTGGAGTGGAAGACGAAGATCCGACTGCTGCCGAGTTCCTCCAAGACCAGGCCGACTACGAAGACTTCTGAAGGTTTCGAGCCTAGTTCCCAACCGAGCCTGTGGAGTAGTTTTTGTCCAGCTTCCGCCCTGTTCTGCTGTTTCGCTAGTTTACCAGTTGATTATTTTTGCCCATCCCGGGTCTGTCCTGGATGGATCTCCTTGTACGTATATGTAAGTACTCTGTTATATATTATTGTAACTCTGTGTTGTATCATTGTTGTGCGTACCCGACTACTGATCCTGGGATCGGGTGCCTTATGCACATGGTGGCCTTCCACCTAGTCGGGAGGCGCCACAATGGCCCCAGGGCCGGAACAAGGAGGCGCGTCAACAACAGGCACGTTGTCCCCGACGCCAACACCCGCGGCAACATCCACGCCGCCACCATCACCCGTGTCAGCCACGCTAGCAGGCGTGACACCGAACATGCCCGCGACGCCGCCAGAGTCCATGTCGCTCCCAAGCAATATTAGCGACGCCCTGGACGTCGACCATGATGACGCACCGCTGCGGTACCACGCCGTCGACAACATCCTTGGACAAGCACCTGCGCCGGGCCTCGCACCTCATGAACTGGATGTCGGCGAACTATACTTCGTGTCTGCTGAGGAGCCGTCTTCTTTTAGGGAGGCGGAGCAACATCAAAGCTGGCGACGCGCCATAATGGAGGAGATGGACTCCATCAACAACAATAGAACATGGGATCTCATCGACCCGCCGCCGTCTCAACGCCCGATCGGCCTCAAGTGGGTGTATAAGGTGAAGCGTGACGAGCGCGGCGCCATTGTTAAGCACAAAGCGCACCTCGTCGCCAAGGGCTATGTCCAGAAGGCCGGGATCGACTTCGAGGAGGTCTTCGCGCCGGTTGCACGCATGGAGTCCGTGTGACTCCTGCTCGCCTTTGCGGCCCACGCCAACTGGGGCGTCCACCACATGGACGTCAAGAGCGCGTTCTTGAACGGGGAGCTCGCCGAGGAGGTCTACGTACAACAGCCGCCGGGCTTTGCCGTCGACGGGCAGGAGCATAAAGTGTACCGACTCCGCAAGGCGCTGTACGGGCTACGCCAAGCACCCAGGGCCTGGAATGCCAAGCTCGACAACAGCCTTATGTCACTTGGTTTCTAGAAGAGCATCACCGAATACGCTATGTACACGCGCAGCGAGGGCGGCTCAAAGCTGATTGTCGGCGTCTACATCGACAACTTGATCATCACCGGTGCGAGCGACGCCAACATCGGTGAGTTCAAAAAGGAGATGTGTACGCTCTTCAAGATGAGTGATCTCAGACTTCTCTCTTATTATCTTGGTCTCGAGGTGAAACAGGGGAAGACGGGCATCACGCTCTGCCAGGTGTCGTACGCCGGCAAGCTGCTCGACAAGAGCGGCATGGAGGATTGCAACCCTTGTGTCACACCGATGGAGGCACGGCTGAAGCTGAGCAAGGCAAGCACTTGTCCCCTGGTGAATGCGACGAAGTATCGCAGCAGCATCGGGGGGCTGCGCTACCTAGTGAACACGCGGACGAACATCGCCTACATGGTGGGCTACCTGAGCCGATTCATGGAGGAGCCACACGAAGATCATCAAGCTACGGTCAAGCACATTCTCATGTACATCACCAGAACGCGACACCACGGTGTCCACTATGCCAGGGAGGAAGAAGGCCGGCCAATTCTCCATGGCTACAGCAATAGCGACATGGCTGGCAACCTGGATACTCACCGGAGCACCAGCCGCATCCTCTTCTTCCTCGGGTCCAATCCCATCTCCTGGCAGTCGGCTAAGCAAAAGGTAGTGGCACTATCATCGTGCGAAGCAGAGTACATCGCCGTGACGGCCGTCACCTGTCAAGCAATCTGGCTAGCTCGGCTCTTGAGTGATCTGATTGATTCGGAGTCCGGAGCGCCGGAGATCAAAGTGGACAACAAGTCCGCCATCGCAATGGCGAAGAAACCGGAGCAAACACATTGATACTAGATATCATTTCATCCAGGAGTGCATCGAGGGCGGGAAGATCATCATCAAATCAACTACGTTCGCACGGAGGAGCAATTGGCGGACGTATTGACGAAACCACTTGGCCGTGTTCGATTCCAGGAACTTTGTCAGGGGATCGGCATCGTCAAGCTTACCGGTAA
Source organism: Oryza meyeriana var. granulata (assembly GCA_003991445.1). Classification (NCBI taxonomy): domain Eukaryota; kingdom Viridiplantae; phylum Streptophyta; class Magnoliopsida; order Poales; family Poaceae; genus Oryza; species Oryza meyeriana. Next base: position 172,109 of record RYFJ01002581.1, read on the forward strand.
TGGCGACATGAATTAGAGGGGAAATTGTTGAGATTAATCCTAGCGCCATCACCTATCTTTGCTCCAGCTTTTTCGCTCAGTTTCTGTTACGGCACATAACTCTCGTGCGCCTGTTTCTTCTCTCTGACGTACGCTGCGTTCGTGCAGGAGTGCATCCGAGTCCTAGGGGCGTCATGCGCATGCCTTCGGCCGTAGTGGCGCAGCCCAGTCGGGAGGATCGTGCAGCATGCTGTCATCCATGTATTTGCTATTTCTATTCGAACAATGCATCAGAAAATCGCTGCTAAGTCGGGGCGGCACAAAATCTCCTCTCTGTTTTTCGCTAGCTTTGCCGGATTGCTACAGTAAACAGAGGGCAATTCGTCGAACATCCTCGGTGTGGCGCTGACAGAGACCCGTGCAAGACTGCAAAGCTCACGGAGCTATAGTAAAACTTCCCAAAGCCGATAAAAACAGCGCTACCATATCATGAACTTGCTGAACTGCAGCAACCATGAATCCCTGGTACGCGGCGACGGCGACGACGACGACGAACTAGATGTGTACACGGCAGCGGAAATGCCGAATGATATCAACCGTGGAAGCCTGAGATGACATACGTGCAGCCATTAATGTCTGAAGGAAGTAGGTACTGGAAGAAAAGATTGGGTTTAGTTCCCGCAAGCTGCAGAAGAGCCCCTCTCCTTTTTCCCAGTATAAATAGCCCCCCAGCGCCTGCAACACTCATCAACCGAGCTCGGTGAGCACAAGAAAGTGAAGCTATATAGTATTATCAAGCATACACAGCCAGCCACAAATGGCCGGGATTGCTAGCCAACTATGTTTCAAGTCAACGTCATGCTCCCGTAAGCTTTTAGCTTATTTGGATAATCAAATTCTAGTCACAACCTGGCGATATTAACACAAACACACATTTTCAGTAACAAGCTCAAGAAGAGCAAATAAGGTATGCACTAACCTGTCTTCCTTTGTGAGATGTGTAGCTGGATGCAGTGACCGTCGACAACAAGTTCGAGAAGGGTGATGAGATCCGGGCACAGCTGAAGAAGCTGACGGCGGCAGGTGTCGACGGCGTCATGGTGGACGTGTGGTGGGGGCTGGTGGAGGGGAAGGCCCCTGGGGTCTATGACTGGGGCGCCTACAAGCAGCTGTTCAAGCTGGTGCAGGAGGCCGGGCTGAAGCTGCAGGCCATCATGTCGTTCCACCAGTGCGGCGGCAACGTCGGCGACGTCGTCAACATCCCAATCCCGCAGTGGGTGCGGGACGTCGGCATGAGCGACTCCCGACATCTTCTACCACCAACCGTGGCGGGCGAGAACATTGAGTACCTCACCCTTGGAGTGGATGACCAGCCTCTCTTCCAAGGAAGAACTGCCATCCAGGTTTAGCTAATAATTAAGCTAGCCCCACCACCTGCACCTATGGAGTCAGATGAATTTTAGAAAAAAAAACGAGGTTTTGTTTTTGTTATGTGCATTAAATGCTCGATGCTGAAAGTTTTGATTCTTCTCCTCGTCTGTGGCTGTGACAGATGTACGCTGACTACATGAAGAGCTTCAGGGAGAACATGGATGAGTTCTTGGATGCTGGTGTCATTGTGGACATTGAGGTGGGGCTTGGTCCAGCTGGAGAGATGAGATACCCTTCTGTATCCCAGAGCCAAGGATGGGTGTTCCCAGCATTGGAGAATCTTCATAGTGAGTGCTCTTTAGTCTTTAAGCAAAAAGATTCTTCTGTCATGCCATTATTTAAATTTAATTAATAAATAATTGATAAAAAGAGTCTCCTCTATGTGATGAGGGATGACCAAAGACAGTAATATCGGTCCAATTGCAGGTTCTTCTTCAGAAAAAGTTCTTTGAAATATGAGCACAAATATTAAAGTGATTCTGGTTCACAAAGATGTTTTGGATGAAAAAACAGTACAACAGAAAAAGGAAGTAGAAGCAAGGCCAAGACTGCAATTAAACCACAAAAGTATAGGAAATCAAATGCTAAATCTGCTGAACAGATGTGAAATGGAATGAAACGAATGACAAACCGTAGTATCACTGTTCTAACCTATTATTAAAATAAAACAAAACTGCAGTGCTATGATATAATACCTGAGGCAGATTTCAAAGCAGAAGCTAGCTAAGGCCGGGCATCTGAGTGGGAATTGCCTGACGGTGCTGGAGAGTACAATGACACTCCCGAGAAGACTCAATTCTTCGCGGATAAATGGAACATATGTCACTGAAGAAGGGGAAGTTCTCCTCACATGGTACCAACAAGCTGATCAAACATGAGACAAGTCTTGGATGAAGCAAACAAGGTCTTCCTGGGATGCAGAGTGCAGCTGGCAATCAAAGTAAGTACCATGCCAAAGATATGAGTATTTTACAATTGATTTGGAAGAGGCCCCTCTACTTTTCTTACGTCAAAAAAGAAAAGAGAGATCATTTTAAAGACTTCAATGGATTTCAAATGTGAAGTGTGAAGCTTGACAACTAGAAATGCTCACAGTGAAATTAGACTAGAGGCTAGATAATAGGCAAAGATGTATAATGTTTCATTAATTGCCTAAGTCTTAGAACATAAATGAGAAATGCTTCCAATGTTTGCTGGCAGATTCCGGCATTCACTGTGGTACAAGGTTCGAACCATGCAGCTGAGCTCAACTGCTGGATACTACAACTTGGACAATCAGATGGCTACAGAACCATCGCACGCATGCTCACAAGGCATCGTGCCTGCGTTAACTTCACATGTGCTGAGATGAGGGACTCTGAACAAAAACCCAGGCAAGAGTGCCACCAGAAGAACCTAGTCCAACAGGTAATTAACTGACCATTCTTAACATACTACCTTACTGGTCTATAAGTTAGGAGACTGCATTGTTCTTCTTCTAGGGTAGCTCAACATCAAAATATTCTGGGTTCTGCCTATGAACTATGAAATGGCAGGTCCTGAGTGCTGGATGGAGAGAGGGCTTAAACGGGCATGTGAAAACGCACTTGCGTCATACGATGCAACAGCTTACAACACAATACCTCAGGAACGCAAGACCGACAGCATCAACAAGAACGGCCTCCTGAGCACAAGCTATTCGGCTTCACCTACCTCCGATTATCAGACGAGCTGCTGGAGGGACAGAACTACAGCACATTCAAAACTTTTGTCAAGAGGATGCATGCTGACCTGGTGAGTACCACCCTACAAAACCAAGATATGCAAAATAGAATTTGTGTATTGTTTGCAAACTGAGAATTTTTTTAAAAAATATATATGAATGTTGCTTCAGGATCATAATTCAAATGTTGATCCACTGGAACATTTGCAAAGATCAAAGCCAAGAAATGCCAATTGGAAATCTTACAAGCAGCACACCCAAAGATTAGAGCCAATTTCCGCTTTGATGAGAACACCGACCTGCCGGTTTAAAGATCTCGATGATGCAGTCTGCCGCCACTTGGTGAGAATCAAGGAAAACAGTAATGATGGGTATTGGGTACAATACGCCCAGATGACAAATAAGCTGCTATACTAGCGTATATAATGATATGATGAAGTGCCAATAATCATGTACCCGGGCGCTCATGAAACTATATGCTTTTACAATAAACTGTAATATGCTAGACCCTGCCCGCCCCATTTCCACGTTGTTTGTATGAGCGTAATGAATAAAAGTTGTGTTTTCTATTGTTTGTTGTGTGATTTAAACAGTACACAAACTGGAATTGCAGACCAGAGTTTGTTGCCAAGTGTATGGATTTGTTTAACATCGGCTGTCATTAAAAAAGATAGTAAAGCATACAACGTGAAACAATCATGATGCGTGAAAGAATCAAGATACAAACTGCTAATGGAAAAGCCACAGACTAAATGCAGTATGGCGGACAAAGAGTAATTCGTACTGAAAATGATTTGGAACAATGACTACACTTCTAGTTTTGTTATACAAATACCGTGCTCCATAATTGCAATACACATAACAGTACACTATTAAAAGAACACATTGAAAAACTTTTAGGTAGCTGACAAAATAAGTTGCTTCATATCAGCACCAAACATGTCCAAAATGGGCCAAGATGCATATCATGTCCTGGGCCATCATGCATTGTGCTCTCTATCAAGATGGTAGTGATGAAAAGCCTCATCATAAATGTCACATCCAATTATCCTACAAGACTACGGCAACAAGCTTGAGGTGTCCCTAGGATTAGAAAGAAGATAGCAGAGCGCAGACATACAAACAGAGACAGTTCTTCCATATGGCCAAATGGTTTTTTAACCTGGGAGGGTAGCTAACAAAATGGGAAAGTGCCAATATGACTGCTACTAGTGAATTAGCTCGGGAAACAATTCAATTCCTTTGGGGTCAGAAAATTTCTGGCAAGAATGAACTTAGTGAGTCAAGGATGCTATTTGATTGATCCAGACAAGTGTGCGCTGCACACATTTACTAAATCAAGTTTAACATGCCAAACTTGTTAATTTGTGTCTATGCTGAATTCCATATTGCTAGGATCATTATACTTTGTGTTACAGTCAATTTGCAGCACAAGCAGCAGGTAGCCTGCAATTTTGCTCACGTGCCTGAGGACAGGCACACTCAGGAGTCAGGCCGTTGCAAAGCGAGTAGCACCTGTCCGCACAGGAACACAAGAGGAACTCACCGAATATGGGTGTTTTCCTGGGTGTTGCAACGGAGTCTTAAATCTTATGTCACTACTCCTTTTGCCTAAGAGAAGCAACTTTAGTTTAAAAAAAACAGAGAAGTATGGTTCAAGTAAAGGTCCTGTTGGGCTGAGTATGTACAAGAGTGTGTGTGTGTGTTCGGGCCCATTAGGCCCATATACTCATGTGTAGATATATATATATAGCTGAGAGAGCAATGGAAAAAATCCAGAGACTTCCAAACCAAAAAATCCTCACCAGTAACTGCATGGTATCAGAGCTCAGGTTGGAATGGCGAAGGACAGGCCGACGACGGCAGCATTCGGCTGGGAAGCGAGGAATCTCTTAGGTTCTGGAGAACGTGAGGGTGGTAATAGCAGGCTTGGGAAAGAGAAGCAACCAGTGCTCTTGCAGATCGGTGCTCTTGGAGGCACAAAGAGGAGTTGCTGCAGAGTGCAGAGCTCGAGATTTTAGTGGAGAGAGGATACGTGATCTGTTCCTATCTGTAGATTGGAGGAGAGGAATAGCACTATAGCACTGCCATTTTCTGGAGAGAAATAGCGGTGTGTGTGCTGATTTTTGGTGGGGGCTTGTGGTGTGGAGGCAAAACTACAGAAGGGGAGGAGTGAGTGAAGCAGAGGCTGGTATTTAGTGGTTGGACTGCTATTTGGAGACAAGGGGGCTGGTTTTGCTGTGAAAATTATAGGATGGCAGAAAATCAAGGAATTGAGCAAATGCTTGGAAAATTGGTTGATCTGCTCATTGAGAAAAGGGCTGAAGCTCTAGCTGCAGGCAATGCAAGTGTCCCTCATGTAGAGCCAGTACAGAGGATGGAGCTGATCCAAAATAAAATCAAGTTGGAGGGTGTCAAAAATTACTTGAGCTGGTCATGGAGAGCATTACTAATCTTAAAGACAAAGAGGTTAGAAGGATTTGTTACTAGAGGAACAAAAGAGCCGGTGGACAAGTCAAGTGCAGAATGGAGGACTTGGAGCTCCACTAACTCACTGGTGGTGCTTGGTTACTAACTTCATTATCACCTGCCATCACTGCGACGGTTGAGACCATCTCAAGTTCAATTGAGGTATGGGAAACTTTATCAAAGCTCTATTCAAGAGAAGATAATGTGATGCTAATGGTAGAGACACAAGAGAGAATAAGTGATTTAAAACAAAGTGAACACTCCGTGGAGGAATATGTGTAACGCTCCCCTGCCCTGGCACCACCTACAGTGATACCAGAGAGGAAGCATCGCAGGAGATTGGCGTAAACCAACTCCCACAAAACCGCGAAGCTGGTACCAGTCCCAGGAAACCTTGCTGGTACCAGCGGTCAACGGAGATGTACCATAGCAAATAGCTAAATAAATAAATATATATTATACCTTTATGAGTTGCGACTTTGGGCAAGCCCTGAGAAGCAACCTGCAAACAGAACAACAGCAACAGAACGACAGCGCAGCGAGAACCCAATCCACAAGCAACGGCTTGGAATTAGGAAAGAAACCTAATCTTCACTTCCACTTCACTCTTCCTAAATGAGGGGAGAAAAGAAATGGATTGAGTACTTATGTACTCAGCAAGTCACGGAAAATGTGAGTGATGCAGGCTATCAAAGATAGGCTGGGGTTTAGTTCGCAAATCCTTTCTTTTGAAAATATTTTTGAAAAACCTAAGTGTGAGTTGTCTCAATGTGACTGGAAGTAGGCTCTCGCCTTGATCCTATCCACGAATTACTTTTCAACAACTCGAGCGGATAAATCAGATTTTAATTGATTTCAGGTATTCTTATACCGCCTGTCAGATCGCGACAACGGTTCAGTGGGTCTGCCCTCAAGCAGTTTTCCACTATATTCACATCTATTACTTTATTTTCACTTTCGTCCACCACAGGACGTAATCTTATTTTTCCTCTATTATTTTCCTTTCACTTTAGTCCTATCTAGGACATCATCTCATCTCATAACTCATCTCAGTGGCTCCTCAAGCCAATCTTAATCTCAACTCAAAACATACCCCACTTCCACTCGGGAAGCCTAAACTATGATGCCATTCGACATCCCGGGTCATACAGCCCCATTTCAGACCACTCATGTCATCCATCAGCCACTAAAGCTGATTCTGGTAACGATTCCCAAACCACAAAACCATTTTCACAAACTACTGGCAAACAAATCTACGCTAGAGGAATCACCTCATATTCGCCCGTAACCGAGGGCACGGCTGTTCGAACAGATTATAGACCTCTGCAAAGGGTGCACGCTTTACCCACATGACGCGAGCTTACTTCCCGCACTCGTCAGTGGGGAAGGTTTGCGACAGGGCCTTTCCAAAGCCTTCCCAGGATAGCACATTACCCTATAAATGGGTCCTCTTGACCAAGTACCAGGAACTCTTTTCCTGTACTCAGGGACAGGGGTATATCGCCCTCTTGGCACCCAACCAATCCCACATCTATTAGCAACCGAAAACCATCCTGGGAACACTAGTTACTCAGCCAGGGGTGTCCTATTCCACCCGTGTGGTCGCACTGTGAGATGCTCGGATGAAATTCCCCAAGGAAACGGTCTTTATATGCGAATACGAAGTGCCACCACACAGGCGATCACTTTGCACCACGGATTTTCGCAAATAAATTTTGTTTCGCAAATCCGCCGACATCGCATGTCGGGTTTTTAAAACCATTGAAAACCCAAAATTTTCCCAATAGACAAACAACAGTGATGTGGGTGGAACCATCGGAGTCCATGCTCAAAGAGCACGGTCACTGAGGTACCACGAGGTGGAATGACAAGGAATAGGATATCAAAGACCTACAGGGTTTATGCAACTACCGGGTAGGTCCTTCGGTTCGTCACGCAAACCGAGGCCGATCAATTTATCGTGCACACTAGCAATGCAATTTTTGCAAACAAAACATTTTAAATTTAGGAGCAATATGGTCAAGGAGCGACTTGCCTCAGTCTTTGTCTTCAAACTTCGCGAAAATCTGACGTCTGACGAATTCCTGAAGCGTCGACTACGCGTGAAACGAGAGAAAAACACACAAAACCCTAGAAAGAATATACTATTATTAATAACTAATAGTGCCATGAGATAGATCTCATTTTTAGAAAAAATTTCAAGACTTGAACATGGTCAATCGGAGTTACGGTTGAGAAGATATGGATTTTTGAAGTTCTAGGGATTTTTCTAGAAAAAGAAATAATTTATTTGAATTATTGGGAAAGGAATTAATTATTGGAAATAGGGCTGACAGGTGGGGCCCTTAGTCAGTGGCAGAGGAGAGAGAAATTGTGGGCTGGCCCACTTGTCAGGGACACAGAGAGAGGATGAGGTAGGGGCCCACATGTCATAGGAGAGGAGGGATGATAGAGTGGTCCCACATGTCATTGGCTTGGACTTAAATGGAGGGAATTAATTAAATAAGGGCCCACATGGCAGTGGGACACTGGGAGGGGTTATGGAGTGGGGGCCATATGTCATTGGGTCCCACATGGAAGGGAGAGAAATGGATGACAGTGAGGATAGGGGAGGAAGTGGACCCACTTGTCAGAGACTGGGAAAAGGGATTAAGGTGGGGTCCACCTGTAAGTGGGTTAATTTAATCTTTCGTTTATTATCCGGGGCCCCACATGTCATATATTTATCCCGGCAGACCCACGGGTTGGTGACTAAGAGAGAGGGGTGAGCTCCACAGATAGAGGGAGGAGGCCGGCGAGGCACAGGGGACGGCCGGCATCGACGGCCGATGGGGCGCCGGCGAACGGCTGCGAGGAAGGAGGGGCGGCCGACGGGAATGGGATGAGGGGGAGACAGGGAGGAAGATGGCCGGCTCGGATCGTGGGGATGGTGGCTGACGGCGGCAGGCGGCATTGTCCAGTGGGAGGCGGCGAGGCGCAGCGCCATATGGTCGTCGTCGGCGACCTTGCGGGTGGCTATGTTTTGGTGCGGTGTTTTAAGAGAGAGAGAACGGAGGCCGGCACAGAAAAGAAGGCTCGCCGAGGCGGAGAAGACGCAATGGTGGTACCAAGTTCGGGCCGAGTGCGGCAGCGGCGGCGACGGACTGCGCCGGCGGCGGTGCGGCTTGGGATCTCTCGGGGCGGGTGCGGCTTCGAGTGCGGCGGCTTGGGACCTAGAGAGAGAAAGGAGAGCTTGAGCTCGACTCCTTTTCGGTGATGAAAGCCCGAGCAGCGGCGAGAGAAGAAATATTCGCGGTGGCGGGACGGCGTCGCTGACGGGGCGGGCTTCTCTTCGGTGCGGCTGCTGCGAGTGGGAAGAGAAACGAAGGGCTTGCTGGCTATTTATAGGCGAAAAAGGAGCGCTAGCCGACAGGCTAGTATGGCGGTGGAGGTGAGATATTTTGAAGGTGGTGGTGATTTGCTGGCGCAGCTCGGATGGGACATGGCGACGGTGTTTCCAGGGCATCGACGGGTCGACAGCCCCGGTGGATGCATCGGAGAGGAAGGGGGCAAGGCCGAGGCTTGTTGGACAAGACGAGACGGTGACAGCATGGTGTCCTCCTTGTGCCCATTTGACCGAACACCGGCTAGGCAGGGAAAGAGGCGACGCGAGGAGGGAGACGAGTCTGACAGCTGGGGTCCACGCATGGAAAGTAGAGGCCGAGCTCACATGGGCTGCCAGGCGGCCGTCCGCGCCGCTACTGCTTGGTGGGCCCAGGATGTCGGTGTCCGCAGCGATCGGTCGGGGAGCTGATAGAGGGGGCCCACACATCAGCATCACGCGGCGGGGATGCTGAGTGGCGCGGCTCAAGGCATTGTCAGGCGGGCTCGGTGTGGCGCTAGTGTCACGCGGACGGGCAGCCACGTGCGTGGGTGCGGACGGGAGAGGGGCTGACCGACGGGGCCTGTTTGTCAGTGCGAGGAGGAAGAGGGGCTGTGGCTGGGCTTGATTCGGTCTAGGCCGAAAAAAAAAGGAGACGGCCCAAAGGAATAGTAGCTTATGATAATTTTCTAGGAATTTGCTCGTAAGGTATTTTAGAGATTTCAAAAAGGAATTTACTTCCAAAAATTTTATATTTGGACTCCCAAAATTCTGAAGATTTTCAAGAGAGAACTTTTACTACCAAAATTGGGATATTTGTCTGGATAAATATATAAATATATATATATATTCATACATACACACACACACACACACACACACACATATATATATGGAAGAAATGGATAGGGATTTTTTTTTGGAGAATTGAATGGGTATTCATTTTGGAATTTGGTGTTTGATTTCTCGGGAATTAAATTAAGGGAATTTTTGCAGAGGAGCTCTGATTGATATATATATATATATATATATATATATATATATATATATATATATATATATATATATATATATATATATATATATATATATATATAAGAGGTTTAGAGAGAGAGTTTTTGAAGGGATAATTTGGAGATTTAATTTCGGATTTGATTTAAAATTGGGACTTGATTCTCAAGGATATTTTGGGAATTTTTGCAAAGGATTAGAATTGGAGGACCTCGAGGAAATTTTAAAATTTAATTTAATTCTTGGGATTTGAGGGTTTTCAAAATATATATTTGGCAAATTTTTGGGAAGGGAGTTCTCGATGGAATTTAGGGTTTTTGGAGAGGAACAAAATGAAGAGATTTCAATGAAAGGCTTTAAAGACGACTTTCGAAGGGTTTTGTTGGAGGGCTTCGAATTGCAAAATTCGAATCCGAGTACAGAGAATTTTTGGAAGGTATGAAATAGGAGTATTTAATCAAAGTCTTCAAAAGGGATTCAATGGGAACCTTGAATTTGAATTTTTTTTTTCGAGGAAATTCAGAGGGAGACAGTCGAATTGCAAAATTCCAGTCTCGGATTTTAGGAGAGAGTTTGGGACCAACGTTAGACTGAGATCTACGGCACTTAGTCCTTAAGCACACACAAAAATCCAAAATTTTTGAAATTAGGGTTTTTACTAATATAGTTTTTGACGGCCCGGAAACCGGGGCATTACAATATGTTGCAGAATTAAAATGTTTGTGGTCTGATTCAGATCACTATGATCCTATTTGTGGAGGCCATGGGCCCCGGGTACCTCATCACAAGCATATGGGCCACTCGGATAGAGAATGTGCCCAGACTTGTGATTAGAGATATAGTAACACCTGGTAGATTTTGCCTTATACAGAAAGGATTATACAATCTTAGTCGGGTAAGATATATCTCTAAGAAGGAAATCTCTTAGCCGTATCCGGCTGGGATTCCTATCTTGTACCCCTACCCCCCAGTATATAAGGGGAGGCAAGGCGCCCCCCGAGGGCACGAGCTCATAGAAGCATACACGCATCCTCAAAGGAATAACACCTCAACTGGACGTAGGGTATTACCTCACATCGAAGGCCTGAACTAGTATAAATCTTCTGTGTTCCTTTGCAATTCACTAAGTTTCCCCTTGCCGAGTAGCCCTATAGTTATATTGCCGGTGTAAAACATCGACAGTTGTTGACGCCGAAAACCGCCGGGGGCCGTTCGGCGTCGGGTAGACACACGAAGGCCTGGGAGTTCTGCTTAGCTCCAGTGCAGGTCCTAAAATCTTGAGGTTCGTAGGCGTGCCAGTCAATTTGACCCTGCAATTGACAAGGAGAGAAGATGTCAAATTTGCGAGCCAATCAGCTAGAAGCCGGCTTGGACTCATCTCATCGGCCGATGGCCGATACGCACTGTAGCACTTATACATCGGCTAAAAGCCGATGACGGCAAGAGCAATAACATTATAATAAACGAGTATTGCACGAGCCGATCATCGAAGTGATTCTCGAAAACCGGCCATAAACTTGGTAAAATAAACGAGCAGAATGCATATTAAATAAATTAAATAAACTCCAGCCGATCATAGTTTAAAGTTACTGGTATTGCTGTGGAGATATTGCCCGTGCCCGTGCCCGGGCCCTTGCTCACATCGGTTCCCGGGGTCTTCATCCGCTGTCCATGCCCGTGCCCGGATTCTTATCTATGCTCGTGCCCGGGTCCTTACCTGAGGTCGTGCCCGGGAACTTGTCTGAGGTCGTGCCTGGGAACTTGCTTGTGCTTGCGCTTGGATCGGCAGATTAAACCAATCGGCTAGCCCTTAGCCGATCGTAACAGTAATGTAGGTAAGAATATATAACAAAGCAGGCAGTATAATCGGCTGTATTTTAAAAGAGATAACTTATCGGCTAAGCACTCCGATAACAACATCACATAAAACCCATCGGCTTATTAAGAATAGCGTTATTATTCAGTCTAGTAGATCGGACCCAACCGTTGCAGCACAGACTGATAATAATAACGGGATCTCGATAGGCCGATAGATCTAATGCAATCGTGATGTATATGATAACTTATCGGCTATACACTCCGATAAGACGCTTGTACATAAAGTATCGACTTAGCAGGACCGATTTATCGCTAGCAGTTCAGTAGGTCGGACCTAACCGATGCAACACAAACTGACGATAAACCATTCCCAGTAAGCAGATACGATCTACACACGCGTGATGTGATATACCTAATCAATCTATGAGATCAAACTGAACTGATGCAGCCATAGATAAACTAAATATATCATGGTAAGCCGATTACCATAAACCGACTAGAATATCGGACCTAACCGAGGAAGTCCTAGCCGATAGGTAACCGGGGTGACGAGACTTACCCTCTCACAGGAGTTCGGACCTAACCGATGCAGCCCAGCTCGAGAAGCAGGATCCCGTCGGAAGGGTGGCGATGCACCGAAGTTTATTGATTGTTGTGATGATTTACAAGGTCCCCGGGCGTACGTATTTATACCCCGAGTTACATGAGTCCTTATTGGACATGGTACACGATTTCCTAATTATAATAGAAAACGCTAACAAAACCTGACCGGACACGAGGTCAGGTTTCCTAAAGATAAACACTTGCCTAATTAATAGGTACAGTAAACTGCCAAACAACGGTCTTCACGGCTCCCTCCCGGAATCGGTCTCTTCTGGATCAGTTTCCACCAGTTGACTGCAATTTCCTCTTTGACCGACTCTGACATAGGGCCTTACCAAATTTTGGCGTTAACAACAGTTGGCGCGCCAGGTAAGGGCTTCGGCGAGATCTACACCAACAATCTCGATGGATCCCACTTCAGGAGTCGACGGCAACAAGTTCTCTCCTAGAGACACAATAACCTTCGGAAGCCTCAACTTCATCGCCGACCAGATCGGCAACCTCACCTTGGCCGAAGCAGATCCAATCCAACTGGCCGAGGAACCAGCCGACTCCACGCCAGTCGACTCACAAGACGCTGCAGTCACCTTCATCGACTTACTGCGGCAATCTTTCACTTTGCCGAGCTTTAGGACGACTCTTTCCTTCGGCGTCCGACTTGCGCTAGGCCTTGAGCCAGCTCGGGTTGGGCTAGGAAGGGGAGAGATTGTCAATCCCCCACGCAGATTCGGCGACACCGCAGATCCACACTTCATGCGGCAGACCCGATCCCCCATGGTTCAGTTTGGACGCGGCTCAGAGCCGCTTCAGATTGGATCTAGGGAGGTCAGAGTCGTTCTTACTCCGATCAATTACTCGGACTCCGACTCCAAGTCGGACAATGGTTCGAATACTAGTTCGGACTCTAGTCTGGCGAGTTTTCTCCTGCCCCGCGAGATCTTCATGGCATCAACACCACCACCAGAGGTGCGTCGACTACAAGAGGAACAGCAGGAGGAGGCCGGCCGAGTACGACAACAAGAGGAAGCCGACTGCGAAGCCCGCAATGACGGGCTACACAAGGCTGGGCGAGCCGCTCAGCAACAGATCGTCCAGATCAAAGTCGGCAGCCACGATGTCTTCGTCACGCCACAACAGAATGTCATGGCCGCCGCAACCTTACTGGACACGCTCCAGCTCGGGCCTGACCACCAGGCCACCTCGACTATCGCCAAGATCAAGGCGATGATTACAGCTGCTGCCTGCCAGTAACAACAGAAGCAGTCGGGCGACACAATTATACCGACTAACCGGTCGGGTTCTCCGGCAGCAAGCTCATCTACGTCAGCACGACGAAGGGCGGCCGGCTCAAGTCGACCACATGAGGAGTCACGCCAAATGACACTCGGCGACACCTACATCAATGACTGGTGGCATCACCAGTAAGATCGCCGGCCCAACCAAGACCTCCAAGTTCGCTTGCAACGCAACCTTCGATACGATATCAACGCTCAGCGCCGACAACGCAAAGAAGAAGAGCGCCGCCGACTGGAGGACGAAAATGAGTGTTTCGGCCTTCACCACGAGCGGTTTAACCGCCGTGATCGGAGCCAGAGCCCTCACGAAGATGAAGGCGTTCCAGCTTTCACCCATGATCTACAGGACGTCGACTGGCCATCGGGCTTCAAGCCTACAGGGATAGAGAAATACGACAGTAAAACCAACCCCGAGTCCTGGCTCGCTGTATACACCCTGGCGATACGAGCAGCTGGGGGTGACCACAAAGCTATGGCTAACTACCTCCCAGTTGCACTAGCCGACTCGGCGAGGACATGGCTGACAGGGCTCCCGAGGCAGTCGATCGGTTCCTGGGGAGAACTCAGGGAGCGGTTCATCGCTAATTTTCAGGGAACCTACGAGAGGCCGTCTTCTGAGCACGATTTATATCAACTACATCAGAAGAAGAATGAGTCTCTACGCGATTTTATCAAGAGATTCTCCGAGAAGCGCAACAAGATCCCAACGATCAGAGACGAGGCTGTCATCACCGCTTTCCGCAAGGGAGTAAAGGACGCCCCGTTCATTGCAAAATTCACTCGGAAGCCACCATCCTCGGTCTGGGCACTCTTCGACATGGCGAACAAGTACGCCGACTCGGCTGAAGCGGTCGTAGAGGCTCTCGACGAAAAGGAGGAGTCCCGACAGAAAGACCAAAAGGTGAAACCTGGCAACGAGCCATCAAACAAGACCGGCAGCCGCAAGCGGAAGTCCGACAATGAGGTGGCCAACATGGAGCGAACTCGGTCGCGGCCCCAACGCAACAACGACTACCAAAAAGTCATGAATGGGCCTTGCCCCTTCCACCCCAAGGGCAAGCACGCGGCCAAAGACTGCTTCATGCTTAAGAAGTTTGCTTCCAAGCAAGCTTCACCATCTGGCGCCGATAAGGACAAGGACAAGCTAGATCAGAGCCCGGCTGACGATTTTCAAGATCCCCAAACTAAGCTCAACCACATTTTTGGAGGGCCGTCAGCGTATGAGTCTAAGCGCAAGCAGAAGCTAACAGCACGCAACGTCAACGCAATCTCTGCAGCAGACACCCCCCAATATCTGCACTGGTCAAAGACGCCAATCACGTTCACCCGCGCTGATCATCCAGATCGGGTCTCACACCCGGGACGCTATCCACTTGTCCTGGACCCGGTTGTCAAGAACATCAAGTTGAAGAAGGTTCTCATAGACGGAGACAGTGCGCTCAACATCCTATTCACCAAGACTCTGGATGAGATAAAGGTTCCTCGTTCAGATCTGCGGCCGAGTACGGCGCCCTTCCACGGGATAATTCCCGGCCTATCTTCAACACCACTCGGGCAGATTACCTTGCCAGTCACCTTCGGCACACGGGATAACTTCCGCACGGAAAACATTTGCTTCGAGGTCGCCGACTTCGAGACTGTGTACCACGCGATACTCAGACGACCGGTGCTCACCAAGCTCATGGCAATACCGCACTATACATATATGGTGCTCAAGATGCCAGGGCCAGCAGGAGTTCTCTCCCTCCGCAGCGATGTCAAGCAAGCCTTCACCTACGACAAGGAGAGTTGCGAATTGGCTCAATCCCAAGAGGCGGCAGTCGGGCGCAACAGCATTCGGCAAGCCGTCACAGCAGAAGTCAAGGAAGACACAGTTCTGGCCAAAAAAGCAGCGAAGTCGGGAATTTCAGCGGACTCGGACACAAAGAAGATCCCCCTAGACCCTTCCGACCCCTCCAAGACTGGTCTAGTCGGGACCAGACTCAACCCCAAATAGGAAGACGCGCTCGTCACCTTCCTCCAAGCTAACAAGGATATCTTCGCGTGGAAACCGTCCGACATGCCGGGCGTACCAAGGGAGGTGATCGAGCACGCCCTCAATGTGAAGATAGACACCAAGCCAGCCAAGCAATGGCTGCGGCGCTTCGTTCAAGACCGTAAGGATGCTATTCGGAAGGAGATAACCAAGCTTCTCGCAACCAGGTTCATCAAAGAGGTCTATCACCCGGATTGGCTAGCAAACCTAGTTCTGGTCTGGAAGAAAAATGGTAAATGGCACATGCGCGTCGACTACACCGATCTCAACAAGGTGTGCCCCAAAGACCCATTTGGTTTGCCAAGGATAGACCAGGTGGTGGATTCAACTGCGGGGTGCGAACTTCTCAGCTTTCTCGACTGTTACTCAGGATACCATTAAATCAGTTTGAAGGAGGAGGACTGCCTCAAGATGTCTTTTATCACGCTGTTTAGTGCGTACTGCTACATCACTATGCCGTTCGGTTTGAAAAACGCTGGAGCAACGTATCAACGTGCAATTCAGCGGTGTCTACACACTCAGATCGGGTGCAACATGGAAGCCTACGTCGACAACGTGGTGATCAAGACCAAGTCCAAAGAAGACCTCATCGCTGACCTGGAAGAAACCTTCCAAAATCTTCGAAGATTCAAGATGAAGTTGAACCCAGAAAAGTGTGCCTTCGGTGTGCCATCTAGCAAGCTACTCGGCTTCATCGTCTCACATCGCGGCATCGAGGCCAACCCGGAGAAAGTCAATGCAATCATGAAAATGGCACCCCCTGACTAACCAGAAAGACGTCCAAAAGCTGACAGGCTGCATGGCGGCACTCAACCGGTTTATTTCCCGACTGGGCGAACGGGGTATGCCCTTTTTCAAGCTACTGAAGAAAGCAGACAATTTCCAATGGACTCCCGAAGCCCAGCAAGCCTTCGAAGACTTCAAGCAATTTCTCACATCACCCCCCGTGTTGGCGTCACCAATGCCCCAAGAACCGCTAATGCTATATCTGGCGGCAACTTCTCAGGTAGTCAGCACGGTGCTGGTGGTCGAGCGATCCGAACAAGGTCACATCCAAAAAGTCCAACGGCCAGTCTACTTTGTCAGCGAGGTGCTCGCCGACTCGAAGACGAGATATCCGCAGATCCAAAAGCTGCTCTGTGGCCTACTCATCACTGTCCGGAGCTGGTGCACTACTTCCAAGCACACCAAGTCACGGTGATCACATCGTTTCCACTCGGGGACGTCCTGCATAATCGCGAGGCCACCAGCCGAATCGTTAAATGGGCGCTCGAGCTGATGGCATTCGACATCACCTTTCAGCCGCGGACAGCAATCAAATCACAAGCTCTAGCTGACTTCTTAGCCGAGTGGACAGAAGTTCACATGCCTGCATCAACAGCAAAGCTAGAATACTGGACTATGTACTTCGATGGTTCTCTACGGATCGGCGGTGCCGGGGCGGGAGTCGTATTGACATCCCCCACCGGCGAAAAACTAAAGTACGTCCTACAAATCCACTTCCCGGCTTCCCACAACGTCGCCGAGTACGAGGCACTCATCCATGGGCTCCGCATCGCTATATCACTCGGCATCCGTCGACTGGTTGTGCGAGGAGATTCCCAACTTGTGGTAAACCAAGTCATGAAGGACTGGACATGCCTCGATGACACTATAGCGGCATACTGTCAGGAGGTCCGCAAGATGGAGAACAAGTTCGACGGGCTGGAGATAACACATGTCCTACGACAATACAATGGCACTGCAGACGAGCTGGCAAACATGGGATCCAAGCGAGAAGCGGTCCCGACAGGGATCTTTGTCGAGCAACTCATGGAGCCGTCAGTTAAGAAGAAACTGGCGCCGGAGCAGTCGGGAGGTGAACCTACCCCGGCGACAGATGAGGTGCTACACATATGTCAAGACTAGCGGACTCCTGTTCTCAAATTCCTCCTGGACGATGAACTCCCAGAAGATCGCAGTGAATCCGAACGAATCAAACGTCGAAGCAAGATTTTCTTAGTCGTCGGAGAAGACCTATACCAAAGAAGTGCATCCGATGTCCTCATGCGCTGCGTCACCACTAAGGAGGGCAAGCAGATCCTGCAGTCAATCCACTCGGGCGTATGTGGCAACCTTGCCGCATCCAGGACGTTAGTCGAAAAGGCCTACCAGCAGGGATTTTTCTGGCCAACAGCAGTAACAGATGCCAAAGACATTGTTCGCACGTGCGAGGGTTGCCAGTTCTATGCAAGACAAACCAATCTCCTAGCCCAGGAACTTCAAACAATCCTAATCTCTTGGCCCTTTGCAGTATGGGGGCTTGACATGGTCGGGCCTTTCAAGAAAGCGCCAGGAGGGTTCACACACTTGTTCGTCGCAGTGGATAAATTCACCAAGTGGATTGAAGCTAAACCCGTTGCAACCATAACAGTGGCACGAGCAAAGGACTTCATCATGAGTATACTCTACCGATTTGGGGTCCCCAACCGCATAATCACCGACAACGGTACTCAGTTCACGGGCGGCGTTTTTCAAGATTTCTGTGACGACTTTGGCATCAAGGTCTGCTATGTGTCTGTGGCACACCCGCGGAGCAATGGGCAAGTTGAACGAGCCAACGGTATGGTCTTACAAGGTATCAAGGCCAGGATATTCGACCGACTACCTGGCGCGCCAACTGTCGATGTTTTACACCGGCAATAAATATATGGGGCTAGTCGGCGGATGGAAACTCAGTGGATTGCAAAGGAACACAGAGGGATTTTATACTGGTTCAGGCCCTCAATGTGAGGTAATACCCTACGTCCAGTTTATATGTATTCCTTTGAGGATATACGGTGGTAGTTCTGATGAACTTGAGTGCACCTGCCCTCATGGGGCGCCCTGCCTCCCCTTATATACTGGGGGACAGGGTTACAAGGTAGGAGTCCCCATCGGATTACGACTAGGAGATCTCCCCTTAGAGATATAACGCACCCGACTAGGACTGTATATTCCTTTCTATACAAGGCGAAGTCTGCCGAATTTAGCTATATCTCTAATTACAAGGCTAGGCCCATCCTCTATCCGAGTGGCCCATATGCTTGTCATGAGGTACCCGGGGCCCATGGCACCCACAGTAGCCCCCGAGACCTTCATAGTTGAGTCACAGCTGATGCCGAGTGCTCATCCTCCACGGTGAAGTCTTCCCGAGTGCATTGCTCCCGAGTACTCTTTGTTTGAGTGCTGCTTCTCCCGAGTCCTGCTTCATGTCAGCTGGCAGCGAGGCTATGAAGGGCTCCATGTAGATGTAGGAATAGTGTGCGCCGAATAGGCGCACCTATTAGGTGTAGCCCCCGACTTTGTGCTTAATTGTGAAAACAATTAAACATGAAGTCAAAGATCTTTAACCTTGTAGTCTTTCCCGAGTAGATTACTACTGGTATATGAGACTCTTCGGTATCATGTCAACCGGAATATGATTTATAGTCTTGCCGAGTAGGGAACTACTCGTATATAGGACTCTTCGACTTCATGTCAGTCGGAATGTGTGTTTATAGTCTTGCCGAGTAGGATGCTACTCGTATATGGGACTCTTCAGCGTCATGTCAGCTGGAAAGGGGTGTTTATAGTCTTTCCCGAGTAATATACTACTCGAAAATTAGACTCGTCAGCTTCATGTCAGCTGGAAAAGGTGTTTATAGTCTTTCCCGAGTGGCGTCCCATTCGGAAGTTAGACTCTTCAGCTCGTCAGCTGGAAGAATGTTTATAGTCTTTCCCGAGTAGTGTACTACTCGAAAATTCGACTCGTCGGCATCATGTCAGCCGGGAATGAGAATTTTATAGTCTCTCCCGAGTAGTGTACTACTCGAAAGTTAGACTCATCCGCGTCATGTCAGCGGGAATGAGAATTTTATAGTCTCTCCCGAGTAGTGTACTACTCGAAAGTTAGACTCATCCGCGTCATGTCAGCGGGAATGAGAATTTTATAGTCTCTCCCGAGTAGTGTACTACTCGAAAGTTAGACTCATCCGCGTCATGTCAGCGGGAATAATGCTGCTCATGGCAACTGGTGGCCACGCATGTAGGCCGAGTACCACTGTATGAAAAATAAATCCATTACGTGGTTAGGTGTACTCGAGAGAGATACCTGCATCTCCAATTTTAATGAAGACCAGCTTGTGATCCTTGTAAGGATGTATCCTCGAGACCTGGTGGATAAGACAGATACCCAAACATATATGTTTAGCAATAAGGCTCTCATGAAGCATATCTGTTTACCTCATCGGTTCCTGTGGGTAGCACCAGCGCTATAATTTCAACTCAGCCTGCGGGCGGCCCACATGGAGCATGCTACTGTAGGAACTCATGTCTTGGTGGCTATTACCAAGTAAGCCGGCCTGAACCAACCTACCCAGCATAGCTCAATAGAAGTAGCATCCATCGCATGTCAGGATGACTATGGTGGCGTTGGTAACCGCAATCAGCCAGAGGAATCCTCGTCTGCAAGTCCTTCCGACTTATGCTCCGGATGCATCCTGGTTGCCACAGACGCCTGAGTAGGTATATTGCAGAATCTGCTCGCTCTCCCCAGGTGTGACGCGGTGCATGGGAACTCCGGATGTGCTTTGACGACATAGGTCTTCTCTGACTTCGGTAAAGCCGGATAAGGTACCCGAACCTAGCATTAGCGTAGGATTCGGCTGGCGACCCTCATGGGGCGTACCCTACTTAGCCGAGTAGTACACAGCCCCGACTAGCGCCGGAGGCCGGTTATTAGCTCGCATGGAGCGTAGCCGAGGAAGATGACGTCCCGACTGGCGCAAGTACTCGGTAAGTAGTCCTCATGGAGCATCCCGAGTGTATTTTGGCAGACTTGTCCAGCCCCCGAGCGTAGGAGATAGGCTCGCAGCCCTGAGTTCCTGTCACGCATATCCGGAGCTAGGCCTGCAATATAAAAATATCGGATGAGTAGCATCTGATGATGGAAATAATCACCCGAATAAAATGTATTTTACAATGTATGTAAATACGTGTTCTTCCTCTTTTTGATATTAATTTCCTCGAGTAGTTGACCCCTTACGTTTAAGCACTCTGCCCGACTAGTCATAGCCCCCTAGCGTCGGGAGTTGGCTCATGGCTCTTTCCCAGGCACGCGTTTTGGGTGACTTGAGTTCGTCTTACATGGAGCAGAGTTTCACGGATCGAGATTTATGCTACTCGAGTACTTTTGTAATCATTTAAGAGCAAAAACGGAAAAAAGTAAATGCGCAGCTTGTACACCTATTAGGTGTAAGCGGCTGTGGCACTAGCAAGGCCAAGTGAGGAGATGTTTATCAGAAAGCGACTTAGCTGTTCGATATTTGGGAGTGGGGATGCCATCCTCGTGTTTGAGCTTGTGAGCCCCCGAGCATGTCACTTGTTGTTCTGATAATCTTCAGTTGTTGAAGGTCGAAGGCGGTTGTGACCGACTGCCACAATGGAGCCATCTGACTTGCGTTTGCGATTCCCAGCTTTAGTCGGGACCGCGTCGTCGGTGTCGTCCCGCTTCATCTATCAGGGTGACTTGTTGTCATCGAGGGCCTCGGCAACAGCGTGGGCCGAGTCGGCGTACTTGTTTGCCATGTCGAATAGGGCCTTGACAGAGTTGGGAGGCTTCCGCGTGAATTTGTCGATGAACGAGGTGTCTTTGACTCCTTTTCGAAAGGCGGCGATGACGACCTCATCCTTGATGTTTGGAATTGAATTTTTCTTCTCAGAGAACCTCTTGATGAAGTCACGAAGAGACTCGTTCTTCCTTTGATGCAACTGATATAAGTCGTGCTCGGAAGATGGCCTCTCGTATGTTCCCTGGAAGTTGGTGATGAATCGTTCCCGGAGTTCTCCCCAAGAGCCGATTGATCGCTTTGGGAGTCCTGTTAGCCATGTCCTCACTGAGTCGGCTAAAGCGACTGGGAGGTAGTTAGCCATGACTTTGTGATTTCCTCCAGCTGCTCGTATCGCCAGAGTGTAGACCGTGAGCCAGGACTCGGGATTGGTCTTGCCGTCGTATTTATCGATGCCTGTAGGCTTGAAACCCGGTGGCCAGTCGACCTGTTGTAGCTCCTGGGTGAAGGCTGGTATGCCTCCGTCTTCATGTGGACTCCGACCCCGACTACGGCGGCGAAACCGCTCGTGGTGGAGGCCGAAATGCTCGTTCTCGTCTTCCAGTTGGCGTTGCTCGTCTTCTTCTCGTTCGCAGCGCCGAGCATTGGTGTCCTGCCGAAGATCACGCCATAGTTGGCCTCGGAGATCCCGGTTGTCCCGACGGTCACTTCGACGTTGCCGGTTGTTGTTTGGGTTGCCGAATGACGTTTGGCGTGACTCCGTGTGCAGCCGACTAGAGCCGGCCGCTCGGTGTCGCTTTGAGGTAGACGAGACTGCCATTGGGGATGCCGACCGGTTGGTCGGTATGAGGGTATCGCCCGACTGTTGGTGCTGCTGACATGCAGCAGCGGTAAGCATGGCTTTTATCCTTGCGATCGTCGGGGTAGCCTGGTGATCTGGCCCAAGTTGGACCGTGTCCAGTAGGGTCGCGGCGGCCACGATGTTCTGTTGTGGCGTGACGAAGACGTCATGGTTGCCGACTTTTGTTTGGAGGGTTTGTTGCTGAGCGGTTCGCCCAGCCCTGCGTAGGCCGTCGTTGCGGGCGTGCAGGCGTCTTGCTTCTTCCTCCTGTTGTTCTCGCAGACGGCAGGCCTCCTCCTCTTGTTGTTCGTGTAGTCGGCGTGATTCCTGAGTAGGAGTAGAGCCTTTGGATGCCATGAAGATTTCTCGTGGCCAGGAGAAGCTTGCCGAGCTGCTGTCCGACTTAGAGTCGTAGTCCGACTGGAAGTCGGAGTCCGACTGGAAGTCGGAGTCCGACTTCGAGTCGAAGTCGGGATGGTTGATGGGGATGGGTGTAACTCCGACCTCCCTAGATCTGATCTCGAGCGGCTCGGAGCCGTATCCGAGTCGAACTCCAGGGGATCGGGTTTGCCGCGTCGGATGTAGATTGTAGATATCCGCGGCGTCGCCGAGTCCGAACGGGAAGTTGACAATCTCTTCCCTTCTCGGCCCGATCTCGGCCGGCTCAGAACCGAGTCCGAGTCGAACACTGGAAGGAAGAGTTGTCCCTGGACTCGGGCGTATTGGAGACTGCCGCAGCATGTCGTCGAAGATTGCCGCAGCGTCGTGTGGGCCGACTGGCGCGGAGTCAGCTGGTTCCTCGGCCGATTGGATCGGGTCCGTGTCGGCCTGGGTGAGATTGCCGATCTGGTCGGCGGCGAAGTCGAGGCTTCTGAATGCAATTGTATCTCCGGGGGAGAGTTTGCCGCCGTCGACTCCGGTTGCTGGATCCATCGAGCTTGTAGATGTAGATCGCGCCGAAGCCCCTACCTGGCGCGCCAACTGTCGATGTTTTACACCGGCAATAAATATATGGGGCTAGTCGGCGGATGGAAACTCGGTGGATTGCAAAGGAACACAGAGGGATTTTATACTGGTTCAGGCCCTCAATGTGAGGTAATACCCTACGTCCAGTTTATATGTATTCCTTTGAGGATATACGGTGGTAGTTCTGATGAACTTGAGTGCACCTGCCCTCATGGGGCGCCCTGCCTCCCCTTATATACTGGGGGACAGGGTTACAAGGTAGGAGTCTCCATCGGATTACGACTAGGAGATCTCCCCTTAGAGATATAACGCACCCGACTAGGACTGTATATTCCTTTCTATACAAGGCGAAGTCTGCCGAATTTAGCTATATCTCTAATTACAAGGCTAGGCCCATCCTCTATCCGAGTGGCCCATATGCTTGTCATGAGGTACCTGGGGCCCATGGCACCCACAACGCGGGCCAGTGGGTACAAGAACTCCCATCTATTCTCTGGTCGCTGAGAACCACGGTTAGTCAGGCCACAGGGCAATCCCCCTTCTTCCTGGTCTATGGTGCCGAGGCTACCTACCAACCAAGTTAGCATTCGGCTCTCCGCGAGTTCAGGCTTACTCAAAAGATATTTCCAACAATACCCGATTGATTGAACTAGATCAGTTGGAAGAAGCGAGAGATATCACGACAATCCAGTCGGCAAGGTATCTTTAAGGCCTGCATCGCTACCATAATCGCAATGTCTGTGGCCGCGCCTTTTTGGTTGGAGATCTCGTCTTGAGAAAAATACAAACCACCAAAGATAGGCATAAACTATCCCCAAGATAGGCATAAACCACCAAAGATGGACAAATGGATGCGGAATCGCTCGAGCTTCGGTGGGGAGGAGCAAGCAATGGCAAACCCTAGCGGAGCGGGAAGCAAAATTTCGGCGCGGAGCTGGGAAGACGAAACAATTAGTCGCGTGGGGAAGATGAGGAATCTTTTCTCTCTCGCTCAGCCTTTATAGAGCCTATGCCGACAAATGGGCTTGGGCCTACGCAGTCGGTGCTGGGCCATCAAGATATGAGTTTCTACAGTAGCATGCTCAATATGGGCCGCTTGTAGGCTAGATTAAAATCGTAGTACTGATGCTACCAACAGGACCGATGAGGTAAACAGATATGCTTCATGAAGGCCTAATTGCTAAACATATATGTTTGGGTATCTGTTTTATCCATCAGGTATCGAGGATATATCCTTATAAGGATCACAAGCTGGTCTTCATTAAAATTGGGGATGCAGGTATCTTTCTCGAGTACAGCTGACCACGCAATGGATTAATTTGTATAAAGTGGTACTCGGCCCACATGCTTGGCCACCAATTGCCATGAGCAACATTATTCCAGCCGACATGACGCTGAAGAGTCTAACTTCCGAGTAGTGCACTACTCGGGAGAGACTATAAATATCTTTTCCAGCTGACATGACACTGATGAGTCTAACTTCCGAGTGAGACGCCACCCGGGAAAGACTATAAACCCTCTTTTCCAGCTGACATAAAGCTGAAGAGTCCCATATACGAGTGGCATGCTACTCGGCAAGACTATAAATCATATCCGGTTGACATGATACCGAAGAGTCTCATATACCAGTAGTAATCTACTCGGGAAAGACTACAAGGTTAAAGATCTTTGACTTTATGTTTAATTGTCTTCACAATTAAGCACAAAGTCGGGGGCTACACCTAATAGGTGCGCCTATTCGGTGCACACTATTCATATCTCGACATGAAGCCCTTCATAGCCTCGCTGCCAGCTGACATGAAGCAGGACTCAGAAGAAGAAGCACTCGGACAAAGAGTACTCGGGAGCAATGCACTCGAGCAATCTTCATCGTGGAGGATGAGCACTCAGCATCAGCTGTGACTCAACTATGAATGTCTTAGGGGCTACTGTGGAGGCCATGGGCCCCGGGTATCTCATCACAAGCATATGGGCCACTCGGATAGAGGATGGGCTAAGACTTGTGATTAGAGATATAGTAACACCCGGTAGATTTTGCCTTGTACAGAAAGGAATATACAATCTTAGCCGGGTAAGATATATCTCTAAGAAGGAAATCTCTTTGCCGTATCTGGCTGGGATTCCTATCTTATACCCCTGCCCCCCAGTATATAAGGGGAGGCAGGGCACCCCCTGAGGGCACGAGCTCATAGAAGCATACAACATCCTCAAAGGAATAACACCTCAACTGGACGTAGGGTATTACCTCACATCGAGGGCCTGAACCAGTATAAATCTTCTGTGTTCCTTTGCAATCCACCGAGTTTTCCCTTGCCGAGCAGCCCTATAGTTATATTGTCGGTGTAAAACATCGACACTATTGGGTTGGAGCATTCGGATTGCATAGCCAAAGTGAAGAAGTGGATAGAGCACAGGAGGGTTATTGAGTTCCTAAAAGATCCAAATCCAGAATTTGAAGGAAGGAGAGCTGCAATGTTCCATCAATCCACTCTTCCCACTTTGGATGAAGCTATAGCAGCTATGTTACAGAATGAGCTTAGAAGGAAGGTGTTGCCAAGTGCCACACCACCTCCAACCCCTCCTGCTTATACAGTCACAGGAGGCAATGACACTAGGGAGTGTTTCAATTGTGGTGAAACGGGACATCTTATTCGTGACTGTCGGGCACCACCTAAGTTTAACTATGGAAGGGGAAGAGGGGTTAATAGAGGTGGAGCAAGAGGAGGAAGAGGCTATGCAGGAAGAGGGTATGGAGGAAGAGGCTATGAAAATAGGAGTAATCACAAGGCTAATATGATCACTGTAAAAGAAGGGCCTTCTAGGACTATGGAAGATTCAAGGCAAGATCAAGGGAGAGTACCTACAAGTGACAACAATGCGAACTTTGCTCAGTTAAGTTTAGGTATATCACATCAAGCAATTATGTCCATACAAAATTCTTGTTCAAATTGGATACTAGACTCGGGTGCATCTAGACATGTTATGGGTATGTGTAGAGAATTTGCATCTTATACACCATACCCACATACACATAAGAGAGACAATCCAAACTGCTAATGGAACTTCTTGTCCTGTCAAGGGTGTGGGTACGGTACAATGTACTCCATTGATTACTTTGTCATCAGTTTTATATGTTCCTTTTTTTCCGGTGAATTTGGTTTCAATAAGTTCTTTGGTTGACCATATGGATTGTCGAATCTCCCTTGATTGTGAGAATTGTATAATTCAGGAAAGACAAACTGGAAAGAGACTTGGGACTAGGGTCAGGCGTGATGGACTTTGGTATTTAGATCGAAGAGGAACAAGTGAAGCGGTGTGCCTTGCATTGACTGCTGTTGCAACCGAAGAAGCTAAGGTATTACTTTTGCATTGCCGGATGGGGCATTTATGTTTTGATACTTGAGTAAGATATTCCCTAACGAAATGAGTAAGGTAGACAAATGTAAATTAGTATGTGATGCTTGTGAGTTTGGAAAGCACACAAGGGCATCATATATAAGTAGGGGGCTTCGAAGTGTATTACCCTTCATGTTGATACACTCTAATGTGTGGACCTCGCCAGTGGCATCTGTGAGTGGAATGAAGTACTTTGTTACTTTTATTGATTGTCACTCTCGCATGACATGGGTATATCTTATGAAGCATAAAAGTGAGGTGCTTACATGTTTTCAAAATTTCTATGGATGTATCAGAAATCAATTTAATACTCGTATTTAGTTTATCCAAACTAATAATGGAAGAGAGTATATAAACAATGAGTTTGGTAGCTTCCTATCAGTGGAAGGAATATTGTATCAGACCTCTTGTCCTGATACTCCTTCACAAAATGGAGTTGCTGAAAGGAAGAATCGCCATATTTTGGAGATAGCTCGCTCACTTATGTTTACGATGAATGTGCCCAAGTTTTTATGGAGTGAGGCAGTTATGACAGCCACATATCTTATTAACCGTACACCATCGAGGATACTAGGGATGAAGACCCCGTATGAAATGATATTTGGCAAAAATGAGTTTATTGTTCCACCAAAGGTTTTTGGGTGCACATGCTTTGTTAGAGATCATAGACCCTCAGTGGGCAAATTAGATCCTCGAGCGATCAAGTGCATCTTTATAGGCTACTCATCAGGCCAGAAGGGTTACAAATGTTGAAGTCCATTCCAGCAACAAACTTTTGTAAGTATGGATGTGACTTTCAAAGAATCTATTCCATTTTATGGGGAAAAGACGGATTTGAGCTCCTTATTTATTGATCTTCACAATCCAACTAATGAAGATTACAGTCAAGAGAGAGAGAGAGTGAGATGTTGGGCTCTAAAGAGAATAATCAATTAGGGAACATGAAGATTGTGGTTGGCTCTGTTCCTTGTCATGTGGGTGATCCTGTTCATGAACAAGAGTGGAGAAAGCCTCATGAAGAAGAGAATCTACAGGCTTACATACGGAGAAGAAGTAGATTTCCATTGACACTACAAGTCGAGCAGCAACAATCACAAGATGTTGAAATTGATAAGCAAATGTCAGATCATCTAAGTCATATATAGGTGTCTAATGAGTTAGGGGGAGAAGAATCTAAAGAAGGGGGAGAAGAACCTGGCTTGCCTATTGCTATAAGAAAGGGACAAGAAGCACGGCAGGAAAACCGCCACATAGATATGGCTTTGAAAATGAAGATGAAGGCGGTGATGAGAAAAACATATCTAACTATGTATCGTACTCTTTATTGTTACCTACATACAAGGCCTTTGCTGCATCACTGAATTCAATGGCAATCCCGAAGGATTGGAGAGAAGCAAAGCAAGATCCAAGATGGCATCGAGCTATGATGGAGGAGTTAGAAGCACTTGAGAGAAACAAGACATGGGATCTTGTGTCCTTCCTAGACAGGGAGAAGGTGGTCAATTGCAAGTAGGTATACACTGTGAAGTAGAACCTAGATGGAAAAGTTGAGAGGTATAAGGCAAGACTTGTGGCTAAAGGATATAGCCAAACTTATGGAGTTGATTATGATGAAACATTTGCACCTGTTGCAAAGATGAGCACAGTGAGAACCTTGATCTCTTGTGCAACCAACCTTGATTGGCCATTGTACCAGTTGGATGTTAAGAATGCATTTCTACATGGGGACCTTCAGGAGGAAGTTTATATGGAAATTCCACCAGGGTTTGCTACATCACAAACTAGAGGAAAGGTGTTGAGACTCAGAAAGTCTTTATATGGTCTCAAACAATCGCCAAGAGCATGGTTTGATCATTTTAGGCGTGCAATGTGTGGTATGGGGTATAGACAATGTAATGGTGATCACACGGTATTCTATCACCGTAGTGGATGTCATATAACTATCCTTGCTATGTATGTTGATGACATGATCATCATAGGGGATGATTCCATGGAGATAACTAGATTAAAGGAAAACTTAAGCAAGGAATTTGAAGTTAAGGATCTAGGCCAATTAAAATACTTTCTGGGCATCGAGATTGCAAGATCCCCTAGAGGGATAGTTCTTTCACAACGGAAATATGCATTGGATTTGCTTTATGACACTGGTATGCTCGGTTGTCGGACAACCTCTACACCTATAGAGCAAAACCATAATCTATGTGCTGAATTAGGTGATCCAGTGAATAAGGAGAGTTATCAAAGACTTGTGGGACGGTTGATATATTTGTGTCACACAAGGCCTGATATAACTTATGCCGTGAGTGTTGTGAGTCGATACATGCATGACCCTAGAAGTGGTCACATGGACGCTGTGTATAGGATCTTGAGATATTTGAAGGGAACTTCAGGCAAAGGCCTATGGTTCAAGAGAAATGAACATTTAGGTGCGGAGGGCTATTGTGATGCAGATTGGGCTAGCAGCCCTAATGATAGGAGGTCAACATCTAGTTATTGTGTATTTGTTGGTGGCAATTTGGTATCTTACAGGAGTAAGAAACAACCAGTAGTGTCTTGCTCAACTGCTGAGGCAGAATACAGGGCAATGTTAGTGAGTTTGAGTGAGTTGTTATGGTTGAGAAATCTTCTATCTAAGTTGAAGTTGCCGATGAATACTCACATGAAGTTGTGGTGTGATAATAAGTCAGCTATTAACATCGCTAACAATCCAGTTCAACATGATCGAACAAAGCACGTGGAGATAGATCGTTTCTTTATCAAGGAAAGACTAGATGAGGAGATTTTGAAGTTGGGCTTTGTTATGTCTGGGGAACAAGTAGCTAACTGTCTAACAAAAGCTTTAGGTGTTTGGGAGTGTACATCTTCGTATAATAAGATGGGCATGATAAATATCTATCGTCTATCTTGAGGGGGAGTGTTAGGCTGAGTATGTATAAGTGTGTGTGTTCAGTCCCATTGGCCTATATATATATATATATATATATAGCTGAGAGAGCAATGGAAAGGATCCAGAGACTTTCAAATCAAAAAATCCCCACCAGTAACTGTAGGTCCAATAAGCATGTCAACCATAACATCTCAATACACTTTTTCAGCTTAAAATGGAATGAAAATATAATCCAAAGCAGGAATGTCCAGCTTGACAGTTGCTCATAAGTTGCAAGGAAAGATGGAAAGAGAAGATGACAAATAGCGTTATAGCAGTCCTCAGAATAGTGTTGTACACTATAAGGGAAAAGTTGCATAAAAATATGGAAGGTTTCTTTAGAATCACTGAACCGAACCAGTTGGATCCATTAGAAGTACATTGTTTTTATTTATTTCTATGTTATTTTGATCATCATTTTGCAGAATCTAGACACCCAGAATTAGCAGAACATCTGGATACAGCGCGGCACATGCATGCATCAAAAACAAGAACATAGAATTGCAGAAATTAGAAATTCTTGTTGGCATGCAGTCTTATGAATTCCCAAATTACAATTGTGCAGAAACACTTCAGTGTTTTTCTATTAATGATTTGTAATTTTGGAAGTATCTTATAAGGCAAAATTGGTTTTGTAGACATGTTAGGGATAGAGACTCACCCTTTCTGTACAGCTGCATCATATACTCTCTTGTAATAGTTGTATACAGCTACCGACAGTACCTGAAATGAAAAAAAAAGTTGGGATAAGTATGCACTAATTTAATTTGATTCAGAGAAAAGAATCACAGGACAATACTTATTATGAAGTGCTTTTGGAAAGTATTTACAGTTCACCGCAACAAGATGCTCTCCATCAAGCCACCAGCTATACTTCTTCCAAGTTGAAACCACAAAGGTACCACATCAGGTATGTGAGTGTACAAATAGCATGAGTAACGCCAGCCAGATTTGGTTCATCACAGATTGATACACACACCAGCAACATAGTATCATTCAAATCAATCAGTCATCCACATAAATTGGTGATCTCATAGGAGCTACTATAATCTGCAATTTGTTGTACTGATGGAGATCGACCAAGCAACTGCTGCATTTATTCAGCGATCATTTTCTGAATCATCAGAACCCACTATAGTAGGCATTACCATCTACCTAACAACCCAAAATTGACTGATCAGGATGTGAAACTACTATATGAGCTATACACTTAGAAATATAGCCACACATTAATTTATCATAATAAAATAAGCAAACTACGGTACTAGTTGCCTTCCCCTTCCTTACCTACCTAAAGATGGGTGTGATCGACCTACCGATAATCCGTGACCAGCTCAAGTTTAACAAAATAAACTAAAGCCAGTCATGAATTATGCACGGACCAATTCGCGCCCATCGCTGCACACACCCAAAAAGTAGTAGCTGCCTCAGCGATTCCATTGTGCAGTTAAAATGTGAATCATAGAAGCTCACCAATTTTGACGAGCACCTTGCTCTCCCCAGTAACGTCCTCATCCTCGCCTCCGGTGCCAGCAGCGATCTCGAGAAACGCACCGCATAGGAGACTCGATCCGGTGGGCTCGGAACAGGAAATCCGCGCTGCATGCAGATGCAGGAAACGCTCGCACCGCCGTTCTAGAAGCCATCGCCGCCTACAGCAGCGGCGGGCGGGAGGTCTCGGGAGGGGGCTGGATCGAGAACTGGAAAGGCATGTAGGCAGCGCAGCGTGGACAATTTGGCCACCTCCACACCGCCGCAAGCATGGATGCACCTCGCCGACGTCACCGCCTCCGCGAACTTCTCCACAGCTCCCTTTCCGCTATCTTGTGCAGAGCCGTCCAGTGTAAGATTATTAGGCTGACGGAATTCGCCAACGCTAATTCGCGCGTCAACAAAAATCGGAGACGCACTTTCCACCATGCGCTTTCGCGGGGGAGGATGGACCTACCGTGTGTTTATACCATGTGGGCCGAAATTTTTTTCTAATAAACTGAAAACTTTCTATTTAAAAGCTTTGGATAGCCTTTTGAATTTTATAGTTATTTTTTAATATTTTTGAAATTTGACTACAATTTATAATAGAGATTTTTTCAACAGAAAGTTTTGTTTGAAATTTAAAAAATTCAAGTAAACTTTGTTCTAA
This sequence comes from Oryza meyeriana var. granulata, assembly GCA_003991445.1. Classification (NCBI taxonomy): domain Eukaryota; kingdom Viridiplantae; phylum Streptophyta; class Magnoliopsida; order Poales; family Poaceae; genus Oryza; species Oryza meyeriana. The sequence goes on from RYFJ01002581.1 coordinate 203,652, forward strand.
AATTTTGAAATTCTCAATTCAATTTTCGAAACTTTTAACTCAAATTTTGAAACTTTCAACTTAAAATTTGAAACTTTCAATTTATATATTAAACATTCAAAACTCAAAGTATTACATTATTATTTTATTATAAAATGGTAATTATTTTTGTTATTTACGGCAGAGTTAGCGCCACGCGCGTGACTTTTTTACTGTTACTAATTTAATTTTTTTTTAATTTACAAAACTAATTTTCGGTTTGAATCATTTGCAAAACTAGTCTCTTACCGCCCTGGGCCACGGCGGGTTTTAAAAACCACCGTGGCCCAGGATGGCGAATGGCATCCCCGTCACCCGGGGCTAATGGCGCCGGCCGCCGTTAGCCCCGAGGACGCCACGTGGATTCGCCGCCCTGGGGGACGGCGGCGAATGCCCCCAGGGGGCCGAATGCAAACTTGCATTCGCCGCCCTCCCCCAGGGCGGCGAATGCATAGGACCGTCCGCACACCGATCGGACGGTCCGAATCGACGGCAAATTGTTGTAACGCGCGCTAACTACCTTAAAACAGTCATAACTTTCGCATACGGTCTCGGAATCGGGCAAATAAGTACTCTACGGATATCTACAGAAAATTTTACATCCGCTTCCCTCCCCACTTTGTCGGGTTTGTCCAAAAAAATTTTACGAAATTCGGCCGGGAAGATTGAGTTTTTGAGGTCCGAAGTTTCAGCACGGTTTTTAAAGCACACTCGTAATTTTCTACAGGCCACATCTTACATCGGTTTAAGCTGCACCTTCACGAGATTTTGCTATTCTCGTGTTGCTAGTTGAGAAAAAAATATCAAAAAAAAAGAAAAAAAAATTTTGCAGGTGGCCCCCTGGATTCGGACGGTCCGATCCTTGTGCGGACCGTCCGTTTACTATGCTAAAAACCGCCGTCCCCCAGGACGGCGAATGCAATTTTGCATTCGGCCCCCGGGGGCATTCGCCGCCGTCCCCCAGGGCGGCGAATCCACGTGGCCTCCCCGCGGCTAACGGCCGCCGGAGCCGTTAGCCCCGGGTGACGGGATGCCATTCGTCGCCCTGGGCCACGGCGGTTTTTAAATCCCGCCGTGGCGCAGGGCGGCAAGAAACTAGTTTTGCAAATGATTCAAACCGAAAATTAGTTTTATAAATTAAAAAAAAATTAAATTAGTAACAGTAAAAATTCCCCAGGCATGCGTGCCCCGTAGCCACACCCGACGTAATTAGCCCATCTAAGATCATCGACGTAAATTTAGCCCATCTAAATGAAGGGCATAACTAGGTCATCGACGTAGATATTTAGTCCATATAATATCCTGGGCCAAATTAGGCCGTTAACATAATATCAGCCTGTTTGAAAAACTCTTCGGGCAAAATGTTCGGCACAAAAAAAACATCGGTGGCAAATTAATCAGCTTATCTAGGAAAAAGTGTAATTTGACTCCCTCAATAATAGGTTGAATCTAATTAGTATCCCTCAACCACAAAACCGAGTATATCGACTCTAACTATTAAAACTAGTATATAATATCTCCCTTAACCGTATTGACACTGGTTTTCGCTGACGTGGCGTCCACGTGTCGCATTGACCTGATCTTCTTCTGACGTGGTGTCTACGTGGTATTACAATCAGAAAAAATAAAAAATATGCATGGGACCCACATGTAGTGACCATTTCTTTTTTTCTCTATCGTCCTCTCTCTCTCATCCTTCCTCATCTCTCTCCACTTCTCTCTCTCACGGTGGTCGGGGTGGCAATTGGCTGGACTAGGGATGGCAACTGGCAGAAGAGGAGCCGGAGGCGGCGGTGAGGTAGGTGGCGGTGGAGGCGCGGTAGGCGGCGGCGGAAAAAAAACCATAGAAACTGAAAAAGAGGACGCTGAGGCAAAGAGGAGGGTTGGCACAAAGAGGAGGTCGCCCTCCGCGAGCTCAATGGCCGGATCAATTGGGGAGGGAGCCACCACCGCCTCATATCCATAGCGTGGCCGCCGCTGCCGCTGTCTCTCTCACCCATCATATAGGGAAACTTCCACCCTCGAGGCCCACGCCAGCGGAGCTCCCCACCCTTTGGGTAAACCACTGCTGCCTCGTCCACCTTCTCCGTGAGCTCGCGCGCACATCAATAGCACGACGCAGCCGGCCTCTTCTCCACGCTTTCTCACTTGAGGGAAGCCGGCTGGCCTTCCTCCGCTCGCCTAGGCACAGGTGACGAAAGGCGGCGCCATGACGCGGCTATCAGGGGAAGGAGGAGAAGGAGCCGCCGGGTTGCCCGAGAGCCACTCGCGTCTTGCCTGTCGTCGGTCACAGCCGATGCTTGAAGGGCGGGTGAGCTCGAGCATGCGTCAACCGGTGGTGGCGGAGGACGGTGACGTTGAGCTCGAACTCTCCCCGACCTCTCCTTCGCCATAATATCTGGCAGAGGTGGGTGTCCCGTGTCACACCCTGATTTTAGCCACACAAATTAATACCTGAGAAAAATACCCCAAAAAAATTTAAATGGCAAAAGGAATTAATTAAATATGTGAAATGCAAAATAATAAATTAACATGGCCGTGAATATTTTTCTTTTGTTCTCCTTGCCAAAATACATTAACTGGATTTTTAGTGGAATTTTCAAAGCACAGGAACTATTTTTAATAAATCAAAAACGATTATCAAAAATAATTTCGCTCTGGAAATCATTTTCCTTTTCTCTTTCTTTCGGTTTTCTCTTTTTCTTTCTTTTTCCCCCTTGCTGGGCCGCAGCCTAGCACTGTGCCGCTGGCCTCCGCCAGCCCGTGCGCAGCCGCGCCCCAACCCCACCTACCAGCCGCCGCCCGTCCCCTCCCGCTCTTTCTCTCTTTGCGCTCGGGGCCCGCTCATCAGGTCGCTCGCCCGCGCACCTCCACGCTGACAGGCCGGACCCGCCTGTCAGCTCTATCTTCCACCTCCGTCCGAATCGGGCGGAGGGGAAAAATCCCCTCCGCCGTCTGATCCAGCGCCGCCTCCCGCCTTTGTGCCCGCTTGCACCCGATTCAAACGAGCGCGGACCAAGTCTGCGTCCACTCCCCACGTCGTCCGGCGTCCTCGTTCCCTCTCCCTCGCTAATCACGGGCATGACCCTGACGCCGTCGTCCTCATTCCCAAGCACGATTAAGCCGTTACGGCCTCAATCCTGCCCGGCCGAGTGCATAAAAGCACTCGCCGCTCTCTCCTCCGTCTTTCCCCCCACATCTCGACTCCTTCCGAGCATCCTAGCACCTCACGTCGCGCAAAACAGAGCCGCCCCCGCCGCGCTCCGCCGTCTTTGGTCGCTCGTCACCGCTGCTGTAGCCGCTGCCAGACCACGAGAACGCCACCGCTAGCTTCGCCGCACCCGTGCGAAGCCCGGCACCGCATCCGCGAGCCCCTACGCCGCGGAAGCCGATCCTGCTGTCACGCCCCTCGGTAAGTCCTTCCGTCGGACGACAGCCGTGTTTTCTTGTCCATCTCTTTGGCCATTTCGGCCCTAACCGCTTCCCACATCTTCGCCAGGACCTCCTCAACCCCGTCCACGTCTCTGTCGCCGGAAATCCTCGCCGGGACACCGTCTTTGCCGCCATCCCGTACCTCTGCCGCCGCCGACCACATCTGTTCGCCACTGTTCGCCGCCTTCCGGCCACGGTAACCCCTCGGTGAGCTCTCCTTCGCCTTCCTCTCGTTCTCCCGCCGCTCGCTGTCGTCTTTCGGGGCCGGATGGTCGCCGGCAGCGACCATCGGGCTGCTTGCCCCGCCACGGCGCGGCTGCGCCGGTGGGGGCGAGCCCTGTTCGTCCTAGGCCGTCTGATCTGCCCAAGGGCAGATCCGGACTGGCTGCATGGCGTCCCTGCGCGGACGCCGCTCCCCTTCCACGTCGGTGCCACTCAGGCGCCGTGTCGGCTTCTCGGCCGCCGTGGCTGCCGCGTGGCAGCCATGTGGCTACTCCCCCGCTGGGCCGCAGTGGACTCGGTCCACCGTGCGCCATCCTCCCGTGCGCCGCTGACTGGTGGGACCCACCTGTCGGCGCCAGCCTCTCGGTCCAGTGACGCCCTAAATTGATTAATTGCGCAATAAATCAATTAGTAATTAGTTTTATATTGAAAAACATAGTAAAACTTTAATAATTCATAACTAATTCATACGAACTCCGATTAAGCCCATTTAAATTTCATTAAATCCAGAAAAATGCCTAGAATTCATTAAAAATACTTTTAGCCCATGTTTGATTGCCCACATGTACTGTTTTTAATTATTTGTGCATTGTTTGTTATAGAATCCGACGTTGGTGACTCTACCGTGTATTACGAGGTCGTTGCCGAGTACATCGTGCCGGAGCAAGGCAAGTCGCACTGTTACCTTGATCACTTTGTACCCGTTTTTCGCTAAGTTGCTTTGTTTACTTAAATAAACCGCATTATTTCAATATTTCATATGGATGGATATAACCTATACATTGTTAGGACTTTGCCTTAGTTTTGAAACCTGAATCCTTGTCACCTGGGTAATAACATGATTAGGTTACTATTGTTAGGATGCTTAGCCATGCTTAGCAACATAGCTCACATGGGAATTAAATATTATCTTTTCATATGATTCGACTCAATGTCGCAAAAATGGAACTTTGGATAGGTTGATGTTAAATTACTAAACTTGGACCTAAATGGTGGGCTGTGGGTGTATGGTTTTGCTTGTCACACCCATGGCAATTAAGGACAGGTTCATGGAAACCACTTAGGCAACTACCCGTACTTTCTACAAGCCAGCGTGGGCAACGGCTGGGCTTGAAGTGTTTCTTCTCCCTCTCCTAGGCACCGAAGAAGAGGGTGGGCGTGATGGAGTTGGGTCGGCCTGGGGTAGGGTTGATTGGCTTCCGGATTCACCGTGGCGCAAGGGGGGTAGCTTGGCCAATATGGTGTGCCCTGTCGGTAGGTGTAACCTCAGCGTGGTGTGGATGGTTAGAGAGGGGTTTCGTGAACGGTCCTGTCACAGCCTCTCATGGGGCATCGTGGTGATACACTGGCACACGGGGACGTGTGTGGGGCTATGTCTTGTGGGTAAAGTTGTACACATCTGATCAGAGTAAATCTATTCGAATAGCCGCGCCCGCGGTTATGGGCACATTGGTCAAGACTCACCGTGATTAGTCTCACCTTTAGATAATTAATCTGGCTTTATGAAACTGGTGTGGTGGAAGGTGTGGAGTCCGATCAACGTGGTTGAGTTGATCGGGGGTGGTCGGTTAGCATGGTGTAACGCTATCGGTGGAGACTAGTGAGTGTGGTGTAACGTTCATCAACGCGGCCTGGTCAATGTGGTGTAACGTTGATTGGGAAAGACTGGTCAACGTGGTATAACGTTGTTCAGTAGAGTCTGGTTAATGTGGTGTAACGTTAATCAGTGGAGTCCAGTTAGTGTGGTGTAACGTTAACCGGAGGAGTCTGATGAACGTGGTGTAGCGTTCATCAGTGGAGACTGGGTGACGTGGTGTAACGTCGGCCAGTTGGGAATGGTTGGGCCTGGTTAACGTGGTGTAACGTTAATCAGTAGAGAATTAATATTGTTAAATTAATCAACTCTTTACTGTTTGCGAACTACTACCATTTGCAACTGCTTTTATGCAAACGAACCCTAGCTACTCTTTGTACCCTGTGCATATGTATAATTGTGGGTGTGATTTGTTTAGTATTGTGGGTGGTACCCAGCCCTGCTCCCTTTTCCCCCACTCAGTGTTGGAGAACACGTCCGACGAGAATCGCCCTGAGGAATAGGCTGGCTCCGCCGTTAAGGTGCTTGTGGGATGGAAGCTATTGCTCGGCCCGATGTCTATAAACTATATTTACCTTTTCCGCTGCATTGTTGTAATATAATTTTACTCTGTTTGTAAGTCTCTCTGTATGGTAACTTGGATTTATGTACTCTGGCTTTCTTAGACAGGGATTTAATACACATGAATGTTCAGAATTTCAGTGGTAAATTTCTAGGCGTTACATCCCGGCCGGCGCGAGCTCCCTCACACCAGCGTCTCTAGATCTGGGGAGGAGGGGCCACGGGGGGTTAGGAGGAGGCAGCACGAGAGAGGTCCGAGCGGCGGCTGTCGTACCGCTGTCGAGGAGATCGGGTAGGAGAGAGGGGAAGAGGGGAAAGAGGGGAGAGAGGTGAAGGATAGGAGTGTGGTCACTTACACGTGGGCCCCCACAATATTGTCTATTTTAATTTTATTGTAGTGCCATGTTTGCATTTTTTTAATTTATTTAATAACTGGGTTGCCATGTGGACGCCATGATAGCTGAAACCACTCTCAAAACCGCCGAGGGAGTCATTTTGCACTGGTTTTAATAGTTTAAGGGGTTGATATACCCGGTTTTGCAGTTGAAAGTTACGAATTAGATTCGGCCAATAGTTGAGGGAGTTAAAATGGACCTTTTCCGCTTATCTATAATAGTTCTGGCCCAGTTACTCCAACTAATGGCCAAAAATGCGGCCTGTTAAATACAGGCCTAATTTCGGCCCATAAACAAATTTTAGCCCGTTTCAAAATCCAGCCCACCTGATATCTTCAGTCGGCCCACGTATAAATGGATGCAGGCTAATTCGGCCTACAAAATTTAGCCCGTTTCTAATTCTATGTGAACCTAATTTTTGGCCGACGTAAGTTTGGTTGTGGGATAAATTTAGGCCCTAGTTTAAAAAGTTGTGGGCTTAAACACAGGTCCATTAAAAATATACTGCTCGGCTTAATTTAGGTCATTTAACATAGAAAAAGGGTTTACTTGAAGCCCTCAACTATGGATAGAGTTTTATTCGCATCCCTTGACCGCAAAACCGAATATAGAGCATCCTTCAACTTTGAAAACCAGTGAAAATCGAATACTGCAGTGAGCAGGCCAGATTTTGGCAAACTAAACGAAGGTTGTGGGCCAAGTTTGAACAATGTTAAATGAGCATTGGTCCATATTCAGGCCTGTTTAGCTTAGGCCATCTCCAGTAGCCCTGGGACCAGTTAACCGAGAAACCAATAACCGAACCAAACCGAACCGAACTAACCGAATAAGTCGGTTAATTCGGTTTTTGGTGTTCGGTTCGGTTCTTGTTTTTTGTTTGTTTGGTAGTCGGTTTTTAAGTTGTATTAACCGATCTACCGAAAAACCGAACAACGTCAGTACGTCACGGTCTTTTCCAGTTTTCCTTCCCTTCGAGTCTTCGATCTGGATTAACCGATTAACCGAACAACGTCAGTACGTCACGGTCTTCGCTGCCTCCACTGAACTGGTCGGTTATTTTGGATTAACCGATTAACCGAACCGAATTAACTATAATCAAACTGGTCGGTTATTGGTTTTTTCCCTAAAATTTCGGCTGCCATTTTCCAATAACCAAATTACATTCCAAACGAATTAATTGAACCGTTTAAACAGAATTAACCGAAATCTCAGGGCTAATCTCCAGTGTACAATCGAACCGTGCACCGGAACATGGGACCCACGTTTCATGCTTCGATTCATTGAGTGTGCTTGTAGCGTATAAATCGATTGTGGGACCCACTAGCAGAAAAAGAAAGCAAAAGCTTCTCCTTTTCCTATTCACATGAATCGGTGTCCGACAAAAGAAAGTGAATTTCTATTCGGATTGTACCAATAAAGATAGAACGCGACTAGGTGTCAGGCGTCCCACGTCTTGTAAAACGTTGAATAGTGTTACACTGTATTGTTGATAAATATTTCATATGTTTCACCATTTGATGAAAAATGTTTCAACAAAAATATTTTAGATGTTTCATCAATCGGAAAAAAATATTTCATTGCTTCAACAAAAATGGTTCAACCAAATACAACATCCAAAACAAACTAATCACAACACAAAAAAAAATCAAAATATATAACATTAAATCAAAACAGAATGAAACACCCTAATATGCTAAATTGTAACAAGAAAAAAGTCAATTGCAACATTGTTAAACTCCCACAAAATAAACTCACATCCGTCTTCTTCTTCTACTTTGGCTACCGGATCCGTCTTCTCTCTCTACACCAATGGTTGGATCTGCTTTCCCCATGCTCCCCTAGTCGGAGATGATGGCCTGCATCTATAAGCGTCGGCATGGGAAGCACGATGAGGTTGATGCCCTCGGCCCAGATGGACGCTGTCATGGCGAGGTACTGCTATGATGGTATCGACCTCGCTGAGGCGAAGAGCAGCGTGGCGGCGAGGCCGTGGTCGGTGACGAGACGGCACGTAAGCTCAGAGAATGGGATGAGGTGGCCCATGCATGGGCTGCATAGCAGCAGCACGTAAAGCCTCGCCCGCGCTCTCACCGTCGCCGGAGCTAATCTACCGGACAGGAAATGGCAGGAGAGAGAAATGGGGGAGGGGGCCTAATGCGGAGGGGTGTCCGATAATTCCCTCCACGTCAGACGCCCGTAGGCAAGTGCTTTCGATAAAAATATGGTTCGATTTTTGCCTTGTGCCAATTTGGTTCGTTACCTGTAGTATTGTTGTTCGATTTTAACCGGAATGGTTTGATTTATTTCATGAAAACGTATCTTATGCACATAAAGTTTATTTTGTGCACATTCCATACACACCAACTAGCAAACTGTTAGGTTTTTTATTTTGAGACTCTACACATAGGTGTAGTACTATTGGACGCACATGCTGTCACAACCCGCTTTTTTGGAAATTAAATAATTAATTAATAATGGATTTTCTAGAATTTATATTAAATTGTAAAGTAAAATAATTAAGTAAAGTAAAAATGGAAGGTAAAAATTTCTTTAATAAATCATTGTTGAATTCATTTTTTATAAATCCTTTGTGTATAAATAACCTCTCTAAAATTTTCTTGGATTTTTCAAAGCTGCAGAATTAATTTTAATATTACAAAGATTATTTTCAGTAATTATTTAAACAAATTCCGAAGTCCTTTTTTGGGTCGTTCCTGGTCCAATCCCTCTGATTCCTTCATTCCCAAAATAATCCAATTCCAAAAATATTTCGATATTGCATGTTCCAATGTTCCCAAAATATTCCAAATATTCGAATTATCCCAAAATTCCTTGTATTCTTGTATTTCCTAAGTTTCCGCAATTTCCAATATTCCAAAATAATCTCGTAATTCCTTAAATTCTCCCAAAACTCCAATTTTCCAAATTTAGGAAAATTCCAGAAAACCCCTGTTTTCTCTTTTTCCCACTTTCTCCTTTTTTCTATTTTTCTTTCTTTTCCTTATTCTTCCTTGTTTTTCTCTCTTCTTCCTCCCTCATCTTCTTCCTCTAGCTCTCTCTCTCTCGGCTAGACGCCAAGCCCGGTCCGAGCCGCTCCCAAGGCCCTCGCCCGGCCTGCCCCTACGGCGCCCCAGCTCGGCCTGCGCCGCCATCCCTCCCCTCGGCCCACCGCCGCCAGAGCCCAGCCCGTGCCGCCTCCGCTCCTCCCCAATCTGCCATGCCGCCGCCAGACTCCCTCCCCTATATATAGCTGCCGCCCTCTCCCACCCGTGCCTTAAATCCCCGAGCTGCCGCTCCCCAACCACCTCCCCTTTGCGCTGCACCGTTGCCACCACCGTGCGCCGCTCCATTCGTCACCGCCACGTCCCTGCTTCTCGAGCCGGGCGCCGCTGCTAACCTTGCCGCCGCCGGCCGTTCGACGCCGTCGCCGGGAGAGTCACCGTTGTCACCTTGCGATCTCCGCCCGTCGCCGGTGAGCACCTGCCGCGTCGTCCTCTGTCTTTCCCCCATCGTCGCCGTCTCGCCGTCAAGCGCCGGCCTCTCTCGGCCTCTGTTCTCCTCCCCGGACCAGCGTCGCCGCCCGCCTTCATCTCCGGCGTGCCTCTGTCGGGCGTCGCCATCGAACCGTCAGCCCCTGCGCTGGCGAATCGCCTCCACCCCGCCCTTGCTCCACCGGTCGTCGCTGCCCCTGCAATCGGCCTCCTTGTCACGCGCTGCCATCGATGGGCTCAGCCGAGCTCGGCTTGCCCCTCTGTGTCACTGCCATGTGGACCTCGGTCAGCAGCCTCTTGTCTGTGTGTGACAAGTGGGCCCCACCAACAGATCCTCCTCTCTCTGTGATAGTTGGGCTCCACGTATTGATCTCGAACCGACCTCAGCCATTGGATCGTCAAGATTGAATCTGGGCCATCTAATCTTTATAAAGCCCTTGATCGGATCTCGTCCATCCGATCTATTTCAATTTAATCCGAGCCGTTGGATTTCCCAAACTCCTAATTTGTGCCACATCAGCCCTAAATCCACCTTAGTTGCCACCTTGGATGCCATCTCACCCTGCCAACTCAGCAGTCCACCACAGCCATCCATCCTTCGGTCCTGTGGACTTAGTTCATCTTAAACCCAATCTATGACTATGGGTCCCACTCCCTTTTCTCATAAAAAATAATTCCTTCAATAATTATTTTTCGAGGGAATATTCTAGGGAATATTTCTTTTTAATTCTTTTTGGATTTTCTCATAATTCAATCTTTCAAAGGCCATAACTGTTTCATTCAAACTCCGATTCGACCCGTTCTTTTTCCTAAATTCATCTAAAATCATAATCTACCTGTTTATATACTTTTTATGTACTATTTATTTAGAGTTTCTTAGTGTTTTCTTGTTTTGCGTATAGTCACGTATTCTCGCCGTTTCGGAAGGAAGCGAAGCTCACAAAAGGGTTCGGAAGATAGTGTGAAGACTTTTCTATTGCAAGGCAAGTCACACGAAAGTCCCCTTGAGCATATTGATTCCATTTGTGAAAACCTATTTTGTTTTAACGTTATTGCATGCAAAGCTTTTGAATGTCATTTATTATGGGTATTTATTTATTATCGAATACTCCTTGATTATCATGGCCATTTTGAAATTGTTACCTATACCTTGATACTCTAGGTAATTAATATTGACTAGCTGGATGGCTATTTAATAATCTAGCTAGATTATTTAGGTTTTGCTTAGCCATGGCCTAGAAACATTACTGTCATTTTATGTGGGGAAACTATACGTTCACCCTGATTAATTAATGATTAATGGTTATTGTTTCACGACAGTTGGTCATGGCTGGTTAATTAATATGACAACTAAAACTTGACTGATGGTGGGTTGTGAGCACCTAAAGTGGTGATGATGATAGTGGTGCTCATGACATTTAAAGACCGGTTCACAAACTATTTGTTGTGAAGCATTTATCGTACTAACCATAAGCCAGAATGGACAACGGCTGGACTCGTAGTGTAGCATATTTCAGTAGGAGGCACCATGGTGTGTTTAGTTGATAGGTCGTAGTGTCAATAAATCCATAATGGCAGTACCAATAAGTCCATATATCTTGAGAGCCAAGAGTTTCTCTAGCCTGTAGGTTGAGCCACCTCTACTAGGGAGTTGGCCGGTGGCCATTCTGTTGGATATGTTATGTGAAAGATCTTGTCACGGTTTCCCTCTTTGCAGTACCATGGTGGTATTTTGGGACATGGTGACATGTGTGGAACCGTGTCTTGTGGGTAAATTGGTACACCTCTGTCCAGAGTAAAACTATTCGAATAGCCGTGCCCGCGGTTAATGAATTGCCTAGCAATATTTTTCATGATTAGTTTCACACTACTCATTAATGATGATAATTGATGGAAACTTGATAGCTTTAGTTTGGAGGGTTATGGTTTGGGCCTGAACTGCATTGGAGTGCTCTTCAGTGATTGATTCAATGTTGATATTAATTAAACTATACTATTTTTAAGTGTTTTTAAGTGTAAATATTTTAAATGCCATTTATGCAAATAAGCCATATTGTGCATTTCCTTTAGAATCTTGTTGCATTATTTGCATTTTCATGTGTGGCTTGTTGAGTACAGTGGGTGGTACTCAATCTTGTAATATTGCAATCATCAGAGTGAAACTTTGCGAGGAGAAGAAGTTTTGGCGTTTGGCTTATACCTCAGTTAAGCTGCCTGTGGCTTGGTACTGAAGCTACGCTAGTTGCCGTTTCGCTGTAGTTTTCTTCTGTGTGAGAACTAAGTGTCTCTTTTGTAAGTATTTATTGTTGTTTCGTTTTGGTTATGTTTATCAAATTGTTGATTTGTGTATCTCGGCTGATTCCTGGACGAGAATTTAATGCATAAATTAGATTTGAAAGTTTTGGTGAATTTCCGAGCGTGACACATGTATAATTTTTTCTAGAAGTTTTGATGAAATTTGTTAATTGGTGTGAGGGGGTGTGTACGAAAATCTTATGTGCACTTGTTATTCATACACCGGAGATGGCCTTAGTCCGGTTGAATTCTGGCCACTTCGTCCTTTACTGCTTACTGTCGGGATGGCTTTGGTCCATTACGTGGACTAGTCTGCTAGTTGGCGGCTGGAGCCAATTAGCCACCCCTATGCTCCATACCTCTTCACTTATGTAAGATCATTATAGTTATTTGGATGAAATAAAAAATATACATCATATATTCCAAGTAGATGTGAAAGTGCAGATCATTACATTGCTGGAGAGATGAAGCGCAAATAATTATGTTACTAGGTAAAAGATAGAATAAAAGACATAGCTAAAAAGTAGAAAAGCAGAATGATTCGATTGATCGATTGTTGGGGGGTTTCGGGGGGAATCTGTAACGCCCAGAAATTCACGACCAGAATTCTGAATATTCTTGTGTATTAAATTCCTGTCTAGGAAAGTTAGGGTACACAAATATCAAGTTACCATATAGAGTACGTCTTACAAACAGAATAAAAATTATCTTACAGACATGCAGCGGGAAAGGATAAATATAAAGAAACTAAGCCGCACAAAGGTTTCCACTCCACAGGCAGCTTGACGGTGGACCAGCCTTCTCCTCCTGGAGATCCTCGTCGGAGCAGAACTCCATCTCTGAGGGGGGAGGGAGCAAGACTGAGTACCACCTACAATACTCAACAAGTCACACCCGCAAATATGCACAATGCACGGGAGATAAAGAAATGTTTTGGGGTTCATTTGCTGTAACGCCCCGCTTTCAGCGAGACGTTAAATAATATTTCGCTAAAATCTACCTATGAAAAGTTCGATTCTTGAGTGTTGTGTTGTATGTCGTGTCTGGATCTCAATTTATCTCTCTCTGCTTTGACCTCGAAATCCCTCCTCTCAAAATCCTCCGTTCCAAAATAACCTCTGAATTTGAATCGCCGTTATCGAACTCTGCTCCAAAACCCTAACGGCGAGTTCCACGATCCTCCCCTCAGTAACCCCTGCTTCGATATCCGTCCCGAAGATCTGAATCGAAACCCTAAAAATATTGCCTTTCAAATCCTCCCGTGAATCCCCTTGTTTTCTCTCTCCCTTGAATCCCAGAGAAATCCTAAGTTTAAATAATACAACTTGGGCATCAAAGCTCTATCCAAAATCCTCTCCACCAATATATATATATATATATATATATATATATATATATATATATATATATATATATATGTGTGTGTGTGTGTGTGTGTGTGTGTGTGTGTGTGTGTGTGTGTACATATACATATAGGTACATATATATATGTATATACATACATATATAAACATGTACATACAAGTATCGCCCTTCCACCTCTGTGCCTCTAAAATCCTTAGGATCTCCCTTCCCTGGAATTGTCCATGAAAATCTGTGCCAGCTATTGTAACACCCTAAAATTATCCTTATATAAAATATTGTGAAAAAGGAATTTTAGAAATTTAATTAAAAGTCTCAAGGAGTGAAAAGAATAAAATCAGAGGAAAAATCTAAAGAAAAATGGGCTTGAAGATAATTTTATAAAATTCCTTGCCTAATTATTTAATTTCTGGAATTTTCTAGGAATTATTTGATGAGGGGAGGTATTTTTGGTAAAATAAATAAACTCACAGAATTAAAACAAAAAGAAAAAGGTTTAAAAATCCCTTCAAAGTCTCTAGGCCATTTTCGGCCCATTACTATGCGCAGCCCATCCCCCTCGCACGTGCGCCCGACGGCCCAGGTCCGCTCGCGTCTCCCGCAGCCACCGACAGGTGGGGCCTGTTGGCCGGGTCATCGTCTTCCTCCCGCCGGGACGCATTGTTGCACCCAAGCGCTGCCACCGCAAATCCCGCCTAATCCGCTCGCCTCGGACCCGATCTCTCCAAATTGGTTGAGGGAAAACCGAGTCATTATCCCCCTCTACCTAATCCCCAAGAACCCGAAGCTTCCCGAACCGGCCTCCAATCCTTAACCGGCACCGCCGCAAAACCCGTCGAGTCCGAGCCGGAGTCCGCCTCTCTCTGCCTTAAATAGAGACCTCAACGCCCCTAGGATCGTTTTCGCCCTTTAGATCGAGCTCTAGCTAGCCCTAGCCGTCTCCTAGCGTCTTGCGCTTGCTTCACCGCCATCGCCAAGCTTCATCCGCGCACCGCCGTTGCCTCAGCCGCTGTTGAAGCCCGCCACCGCCTCGGTTAGATTCGCCGGAGCCCGTAGAAGCCAGGCCGCCGCCTCTTAGCCCTCGAGAACCGCCGGAACACCGCCGTCGACGAAGACCCAAAGCTTTCCGCCGCCTCAAGCTCGCCGCAGGCCGTCTCCGTCGCCGTTCTTCGCGGTTTCACCCTCGGTAATGATCGCCTCGACCTCCTTTACCCTTTCCCACTCTCCCCGTGCGTCGCCGCGCCACCGATCGCCGTCGCCACTGTCGCTGTAGCCGCCGTGGCCGCGACGTGGTCGCCGTGTAGGCACCAGCTCGGCGCCACCTCAGCGCCGTTAGCCGATCCGATCGGGATCGATGTCGGTCGTCGGATCTCCTCGATTAGATTCTATCTGTCCGATCGCAGTGAGATCACCTTGACATGTGGCTAGATCGTGGCCATCCGATCAAAACCCTAGAACCCTAGCCATCGGATCCCCCTCGTGGACCACGGTGGACTTGGTTCACCATGGACCCGACGCCTTCTCCTCGCTGACATTGGGCCCCACTGGTCAGCTGAGAGCCTCCTCTCTCCTGTGACGTCATAAACCCCTTTTCCCAAATAAAATTAATTCATTTATGATGCAATAAATCGGGTAATTCTTTTTAATTCATTTATGACGCAATAAATCAGGTAATTCTTTTAAATAGGCTATAAAAGGGTTAAAACTTCCAAAAATCATAACTAATTCATACGAACTCAGATTGAGGTCGTTCAAGTCTCTAATTTCTCTAAAAATCATGAACTATCCATTAAAAATATAATATTGTACTGTTCATGTATGTTGATGTACTGTTTTTGCTTGTTTTGTTTATTGCCTATAGCTATCGATGTTCAAGAAGAGACGCAGTTTTTCGAAGCAGGTGTCGAAGACTGTGTGGAGCTGCAAGGCAAGTCACACAGATCCCTCTTTCCCATTGAACATGTTGTTCCTATGTTTAAAGCTGTGTTTTCCTTCAACGCTGCATTTATTTTGGAATGTCATCGGGGCAGGGAAACCCTAGTCTTTGTTTATGGCCCCGTCGATTTGATTACTTGACCTTGTACCTATGGGATAATTTTGACTAGCTACCTTTATTTACTGGTTAGCTAGAATAACTCCAGGACCCTACTTAGCCATGCCTAGCAAATAATAGAATAACTTATGGGTTGTCACAGTAACTCCCATACTACCATTCAGTCACATGAAACGATGTTCCATTTACGACGGTGGTCGTATGAGGACATTTTAATGGGTCACTAAAACTTGAATAAAAGGTGGGTTGCAAGCACCATGGTTGGAAATGTTGCTAGCGGTGCTCGTGACAATTAAGGACCGGTTCACGGACTACTTGTTGTGAAGCAACACTCGTGCTAACCACAAGCTAGTATGGGATAGCAGGAGTTTGAAGTGTGTCAAGTTCAATAGGAGGCACCAGGGCATGTTTGTGCCTGGAATAAGTCCACACATGGTAGTGACAATAAGATCATACTTCGGGCGTCGGACCATCTTGCGGTAGGTACATGATCACACCTACCGGAGACCGGAGGTTCGGCGGGAGGCTCTCCTATTGTGCGAGCTACATGGATAATCCTGTCACCGCTCCTGTGGGTGCCATGGGCCCCGGGTACCTCATGACAAGTATATGGGCCACTCGGATAAAGGATGGGTCTAGCCTTGTAATTAGAGATATAGCTAGATTCGGCAGATTTTGCCTTGTATAGAAAGGAATATACAGTCCTAATCGGGTGCATTATATCTCTAAGAGGAGATCCATTGGCCGTAATCCTGTTATATAAGGGAAGACAGGGCGCCCCATGAGGGCAGGTTGAGTTGGTTCACCAGAATCACCACCATACATCCTCAAAGGAATACCATCACAACTGGACGTAGGGTATTACCTCACATCGAGGGCCTGAACCAGTATAAAATCTCCTTGTGTTCCTTTGCAATCCACCGAGTTTCCATCCGCCGAGTAGCCCCATATATTTATTGCCGGTGTAAAACATCAACAGTTGGCGCGCCAGGTAGGGGTTTCGGCGCGATCTACATCTACAAGCTCGATGGATCCAGCAATCGGAGTCGACGGCGGCAAACTCTCCCCCGGAGATACAATTGCATTCGGAAGCCTCGACTTCGTCGCCGACTAGATCGGCAATCTCACCTTGGCTGACTCGGACTCAATCCGATCTACCAGGGAACCGGCCGACTCCACGCCAGTCGGTCCACACGACGCTGCAGCAACCCTCATCGACTTGCTGCGGCAATCTTCATCTTGTCCAGGTCTCGGGACAACTCTTTCCTTTGGTGTTCGACTCGGACTCAGCCTTGAGCCGGCCAAGATCGACCTAAGAAGGGAAGAGATCGTCAATCTCCCGTACAGACTCGGCAACGCCACGGATATCTTCAGACATCATCCAACGCGGCAAACCCGATCCTCTGGAGTTCGACTCGGATACGGTCCAGAGCCGCTCGAGATCGGATCTAAGGAGGTCGGAGTTATAATCACCCCCATCAACTATTTCGACTACGACTCTCAGTCGGACTACGACTCTCAATCGGATTCCGACTCTAAGTCAGACAACAGTTTGGCAAGCTTCTCCCCGCCATGAGAAATCTTCATGGCATCCAAAGGCTCTACTCCTACTCAGGAATCACGCTGACTACGTGAGCAGCAAGAGGAGGAAGCACGCCGACTGCGAGAGCAACAAGAGGAAGAAGCAAGACGCCGGCACGACGCTCTATGCAGGGCCGGGAGGACTGTATAGCAACAAATCCTCCAAACCCGAGTCTGCGACCACGACGTCTTCATTACTCCTCAACAGAACATCGTGGCTGCTAGACTCTACTGGATACACTCCAGTTCGGGCCTGATCACCAGGCCACCCTGACGATCGCAAGGATAAAAGCCATGCTTACCGCTGCTGCATGTCAGTAGCACCAACAGTCGGGTGATACCCTCATACCGACCAACCGGTCGACATCCCCAACGGCAGTCTCATCTACCTCAAAGCGACGCCGAGCGGCTGGCTCTAGTCAGCCGCATACGGAGGCACGTCAGGCGTCACTCGGCAACCCCAACGACAACCGGCAACATCAAAGCAACCGTCGGGACGATCAGGACCTCCGAGACCGACTACGGCACGACCTTCGGCAAGACAACATCGCTCGGCGCCGTGAACGAGAAGAAGATGAGCAACGCCAACTGGAAGAAAAGAACAAGCATTTCGGCCTCCACCACGAGCGGTTTCACCGCCATATTCGGAGTCGGAGCCCTCATGAAGACGAAGGCATACCGGCCTTCACCTAGGAGCTACAACAGGTTGACTGGCCGTCGGGTTTCAAGCCTATAGAAATCGAAAAATACGACGGCAAGACCAACCCCGAGTCCTGGCTCACAGTTTACACTCTGGCGATCTGAGCAGCTGGAGGAAATCACAAAGTCATGGCTAACTACCTCCTAGTCGCTTTAGCCGACTCAGCGAGGACATGGCTAACAGGACTTCCCAAGCAATCAATCGGCTCCTGGGGAGAACTCCGGGAACACCTCATCGCCAATTTCCAGGGAATATACGAGAGGCCATCTTCCGAGTACGACCTGTATCAGTTACATCAAAGGAAGAACGAGTCTCTTCGTGACTTCATCAAGAGGTTCTCTGAGAAGAAAAATTCAATCCCGAAGATCAAGGACGAGGTCGTCATCATTGCCTTTCGAAAAGGAGTCAAAGACACCTCATTCATCGACAAATTCACTCGGAAGCCTCCCAACTCTGTCAAGGCTCTATTCGACATGGCGAACAAATACGCCGACTCAGCCCACGCTGTTGCTGAGGCCCTTGAAGACAAAAAGGCATCCTGACAGAAGAAGCGGGAGGGCACCGACGACGCGGTCCCGACTAAAGCTGGGAATCGCAAACGCAAGTCGGACGGCTTCATTGTGGCAGTCGGTCACAATCGTCTTCGACTTTCAACAATTGAATATTATCAGAACAACAAGTGACATGCTCGGGGGCTCACAAGCTCAAACGCAAGGATGGCATCCCCACTCCGAAATACCGAACAGCTAAGTCGCTTCCTGATAAATATTTCTTCACTCGGCCTTGCCAATGCCGCAGCCGCTTACACCTAATAAGTATACAAGCTGCACTTTTTTCTGTTTTTTCTCTTAAATGATTGCAAAAGTATTTGAGTAGCATAAATCCTGATCCATGAAACTTTGCTCCATGAAAGACGAACTCAAGTCATCCAAAACGCGTGTCTGGGAAAGAGCCATGAGCCAACTCCCGACGCTAGGGGGCTATGATTAGTCGGGCAGAGTGCTTAAATGTAAGGGGTCAACTACTCGGAGAAATTAATATCAGTAAGAGGAAGAACATGTATTTACATATATTGTAAAATACATTTTATTCGGGTGATTGTTTCCATCATCAGATGCTACTCATCCGATATGTTTATAGTGCAGGGCCAGCTCCGGATACGCGTGACAGGAACTCAGGGCTGCGAGCCTATCTCCTACGCTCGGGGGCTGGACAAGTCTGCCAAGAATCACTCGGAATGCTCCATGAGGGCCACTGACCGAGTACTTGCGCTAGTCGGACATCATCTTTCCTGGCTACGCTCCAAGTGAGCTTACAACCGACCTCCGGCGCTAGTTGGGGATCGTATACTACTTGACTGGGTGAGGTACACCCCATGAGGGTCGCTAGCCGAATCCTACGCTAATGCTAGGTTCGAGTACCTTATTTGGTCGCAACTCGGCTAAGTAGGGTACGCCCCATGAGGGTCGCTAGCCGAATGCTACGCTAATGCTAGGATCGGGTACCTTATTTGGTCACAACTCTGTCAGGTTAGGTACGCCCCATGAGGGTCGCTAGCCGAATCCTATGCTAATGCAAGATTCGGGTACCTAGCTTGGCTATAACTCTGATTGGGTAGGGTATGCCCCATGAGGGTCGCTAGCCGAATCCTATGCTAATGCAAGATTCGGGTACCCTGCTCGGCTTTCCTAAAGTCAGAGAAGACTTACATCGTCGAAGCGCATCCGGAGTTCTCATGCATGGCGTCACACCTGAGGAGGGCAAGTAGATTCTGCAATATACCTACTCGGGCATCTGTGGCAGCCATACTGCATCCAGAACGTAAGTCGGAAAGGCTCGCGGGCAAGCATTCTTCTGGATGATTGCAATTACCAATGCTTGAGTACTCATCCTGACATGCGATGGATGCTACTTCTATAGAGCTATGCTGAGTAGGTCGGCTCAGGCCGGCTTATTTGGTAGCAGCCACCAAGATATGAGTTCCTACAGTAGCATGCTCCATGTGGGCCGCCCGCAGGCTGAGTTGAAATTATAGCGCTAGTGCTACCAACAGGAGCCGATGAGGTAAACAGATATGTTTCATGAGAGCCTTATTGCTAAACATATATGTTTGGGTATCTGTTTTATCCACCAGGTCTCGAGGATATATCCTTAAAAGGATCACAAGCTGGTCTTCATTAAAATTGGGGATGCAGGTATCTTTCTCGGGTACACCTGACCACGCCATGGATTTATTTTCATAAAGTGGTACTCGGCCTACATGCGTGGCCATCAGTTACCATGAGCAACATTATTCTTGCTGATATGATGCGGAGGAGTCTAACTTTCGAGTAGTGCACTACTCGGGAGAGACTATAAATTTCTCATTCCCGTTGACATGACGCGTAGGAGTCTAACTTTCAAGTAGTGCACTACTCGGGAGAGACTATAAATTTCTCATTCCCGCTGACATGACGCGGAGGAGTCTAACTTCTGAATGGGACGCCACTCGGGAAAGACTATAAACCCCTCTTTCCAGCTGACATGACGCTGAAGAGTCCCATATACGAGTAGCATCCTACTCGGCAAGACTATAAATACCCATTCCGACTGACATGAAGTCGAAGAGTTCTACATACGAGTAGTTCCCTGCTCGGCAAGACTATAAATCATATTCCGGTTGACATGATATCGAAGAGTCTCATATACCAGTAGTAATCTACTCGGAAAAGACTTTCAGGTTAAAGATCTTTGACTTTATGTTTAATTGTCTTCACAATTAAGCACAAAGTCGGGGGCTACACCTAATAGGTGCACCTATTCGGTGCACACTATTCATATATCTACATGAAGCCCTTCATAGCCTCGCTGCCAGCTGACATGAAGCAGGACTCGGGAAGAAGACTCACTCAGACAAAGAGTACTCGGGAGCAATGCACTCGGGAAGACTTCACCGTGGAGGATGAGCACTCGGCATTAGCTGTGACTCAACTATGAAGGTCTTAGGGGCTACTGTGGGTGCCATGGGTCCCGGGTACCTCATGACAAGCATATGGGCCACTCGGATAGAGGATGGGCCTAGCCTTGTAATTAGAGATATAGCTAGATTCGGCAGACTTTGCCTTGTATAGAAAGGAATATACAGTCCTAGTCGGGTGCGTTATATCTCTAAGAGGAGATCCCTTGGCCTTAATCCGGTTGGGACTCCTACCTTGTAACCCTGTCCCCTAGTATATAAGGGGAGGCAGGGCGCCCCATGAGGGCAGGTTGAGTTGGTTCACCAGAATCACCATCATACATCCTCAAAGGAAAACCACCACAATTGGACGTAGGGTATTACCTCACATCGAGGGCCTGAACCAGTATAAAATCTCCTTGTGTTCCTTTGCAATCCATCGAGTTTCCATCCGCTGAGTAGCCCCATATATTTATTGCCGGTGTAAAACATCGACAGCTCCTTTCCAAGATACCGTGGTGGTATTTAGGGGCACAATGATGTGCTGTGGAGTCGTGTCTTGTGGGTACATTGGTACACCTCTGGCCAGAGTAAAACTATTCGGATAGCCATGCCCATGGTTAAGGGCGAGCTTAGCAATGTTTTCTGTGATTAGTCCCACATTATATAAAACTTGATGGTTGAACAGTGGAATATGTGTAGCTCCAGGTTGGAGTGGTTGGGCCTATACCGTTTTGGTGAGCGGTATAGTGTTGATCAATATTGCCATTTAACTAATGTTTTATTACTCTCTCAAATGTTTTATTACTTGCTTTTATGCAAAATTGAGCCATATTATGCTATCCTTTGTTATCCCGTACACTTGCATATTTGCTGTGTGGCTTGTGGAGTATGTCATGTACTCACCTTGCAATCAACAATCATCATTCAGAGAAGGACTACAGTGAAGAGGACTACTTGGAGGACAGAGCGGGAGCCCGGTCAAGTGCGGGGAGTGGGAATCGTCATGCCGTTATTTATATATCCGCTGTTAGAACTTTATTGTTTTAAGTGGTACTATTCGCCTCTGTAATAAACGCTTATGCTATGTAAACCATTACTTTGATTATCAATTTTGTCATGTGTGCCTCGATTGATTCCTGGACGAGGATTTACACACAATAAAACTCCAGAATTTTGGATGGAAATTCTGGGTGTGACAGCTATCAACAAATTCAAAATTCGAATTGAATTTGGAAAATCATTCACCTCTACGAATCCCAATCACTGTTGGAAGATTCCTCTCCTTGAGCCCTCTCGAAATATCCTCAAAAGTCCGGACACAATTTTACAAAAATTCTCCTCTGGACTCCTTCCTTTGATTCCTTAGATTCTTCCTGATTTCAAATATATATTTAAAATTCAAAATCCCAAAACAAGTGTCTAAATAGCCCTAAAAAAAACCCTAGAAAATAAAAAGGAACACTGTTCCCACTGGGCCGCACTCCTTCCATTCCGGCCCAGCTTTGTGTCTATGTGAACCGCACGCATTGTGAGATGCTGCCACGTGCCCCTGTGCGCGACACAGCTGCCGATCTCCTCCGCTCACCTGCGTGACGCCAGAGCCGCCTGGATGCCTGCTGCGTGTCCACCATGCACCCCCGCTCGGCCATCCGATCTCCATACCTGCAGCCACGCGCGTGAGCCCGAACGCCGACAGATCATGGACATCTGTCCCGAACCCCGTGTGCCAGCCGCCTGATCGCGTTACTCATCCCCGCCCGCGCGTGAATGCCACAGCCGTACCGATCACGCCACATGCCTTGCTCGCGACACCCGCCGTCCGATCGCGCCACACTGTACACCATCTTCCTCCTCCGTCCCCCGTTCCAACCCGTCCAATGCCTCCAAGCCGTTCGGCCAAAGTTCTCCCCGGACTCCCGTTCGTCATCTCGGTCCCGCAGGCACCTGCTGCTAGCCGCCAAGGTCAGGATAACCATTGTAGCACTACCGTCCCTCTCTCCCACCTCTCACCCTCCTTTCCCCTCTTTCCCGCCGCGGTTCCACGGTCAAAAAGGCTACCGCCCGCTCATGTCACCGCGGCCCAGCCCCTGTCCATCGCCTACCTCACGCAGCCCCCGCCTTGACCGTGCCTCGCCCGCGCCCATCCTTCAAAATCGGCCGTCCGATAGACCGCCTCTAGCTGCTCCCCAAATCGCCGCCGTCGATCAATTTTCGCCCTGAGAATTCCCGCTCCGTCTCGGCCTCTCCCGCTCTTCGGCCCCTCAATCATTGGAGCTCCATGATTGGAACCTGAACCCGACCAACCTAGAGCCCCTCCTCCGCTCCTACAAAACCCCTTCCGAGCTCCGCTCCAACCCATTGCTTCTCACTTTGGGATTCCCAGGAGAGGGCAAACGAGTATCACCGTCATCTTCAACCCCGGTAGCGCCAACCGCGTATACCCCGCACAGCAGAGCACACTGGTCCTGGAGCCAAACACCTTGGCACCGCCCCTTGCCGGTCCTTCCCTCTCGACTTCATCACCGTAACCGCACGGCTCACATCATCGCCAACACCTCGTGGCTTCCTTCCCTACATCCGTTTCCAATCGCCGCTACTGAGCCAATTTCCCCCCTCCCCTTGGTGAGCTTCTCCGTCCCAACTCTTAGCCTTTCCAGTTCGCCATCGCCGTGCATATCCGAGCGCCACCGTCAATTTATCCCCCAAAACCCAAGGCCGACGGTCCTTTATTCCTTCCCCCACGCCCACGGGCCCCCTTCTCCTCTCTAGACCACACCGTGAACGACTAGACTGCCACATCACCATGGACGTTGACAGCTTACTCCTCTTCTCTCACCACCGCACCTAGTCACTCGACGCCCGTCGCCGTCACACGGTCTCCCGCGGATCCAAGCCGCTCAAACCTTTTGCTTTAGCCTCCTCTCCCCGCCGGTGCTCGCCGCTTGCTCCGGTGCGCCGCCGTCCTCTGGGTCATCCCCGCACGCCGCCGGCCATCAATCCCCGACACAGTGCTTGGCCTCGCCTCGTCCGAGCCGAGCCCCATCTCCTTCTCTGCTCTCACCGCCATATGGGCCCGCCTTGTCCTTTTAAACCACCACACAAAGCAAGGAGTCACTGTCGGCCAGGTCCCGCAACCCCATCAGTCCACCCCCCCAGTTCCTCTTTCCTATCCACTAACGTGTGGGCCTGCCTCGTCAGACCCACTGGCAGGCGTGGAGTGAGTCTCTCTGAGACTGACATGTGGGCCACCCCTTGATCTCCTCGGCCCACTCCCTGGCCATCTCTCATCCCCACTGACATATGGGCCCATGTGGCCTGTGGGCCCTGCCTGTCATTGGCACTGTGGGAGGATTCCATAGAATATTCTCTCCTGGAATTCAATAACTCCTTTTCCAGCGATCGAAAAATCCATTTTAACTTTGAAAATTCATATCTTTCGATTCGTGACTCCGATTGACTCCGTTCCAACTCCAGTAATTTTTTAAAATTGAGATCTATCTAATAGCACTATTAGTAGTACTAAATAGGATCTTTTTATTGGTCTTTGTGTAGATTTTGAGTGTTTGCGCATAGTGAACGACTGTCGGAAATTCGTTTCGGAGTGGATTTTGCGACGATTTCTCGAAGACTCGTGAAGACCTAGAGCAAGGCAAGTCACCTTTGATCAACTGAGCCTATAATTGAAATTTAAATTATTTTGATTGCGAAAACTGCATCGATATGAGTGCACTGATCTGTTCGGTCCCATCTGGGAGTCAGACCGGTGGAGCAACCCAACTCTGCTGCATTAAATACCTTTCTTGATGATTGAAATACCCTGTTTCCATGTAACCACCACGGCCGTGCCTCGGTATTCGTGAACTATTGCACGAGTACTGACGGTTGCTCCTTTAAACTTAAAATTTGAGCAACTTCTTAGGTAAAAATGTGGTTTTACGAAATGTTTGGAAAACCCAACACCTGGGTCAGTGCCTTGTGAAAGCAAAATGACTTTCAAAAATGGAGATCTGCAGCACAAGGCCGGTCCGATGTGTGGAATGCCTATGTGGTCGCATTAAGGACTGATTTCTTCGAAATTTCATCCGAGCATATGACAGTACAACCACATGGGTGAATTGGGAAGCCCTTGGCTGAGTAACTAGACTCACAGGGACGCCTTGCATGCCATTGGACTGAAGATCATGCGGGAGGGCGTTGGGGTTGCCTCCTGGGTTCCTGGTACAATATGGTCATGGACCTACCCTGTGATTGGTCTCGAGGACCCCTCCAGTTGGCATGGGGTAACCTGGGAGGGCTGGGGAAACGCCTTGTCGCGAAAACCTCTAGGCTACCGATCGTGCCTGATCAGTGTGAGCTGGTGGCTAGAGTGAGTCGCATTGTATGGGTAAAGTGTACCCCCTCTGCAGAGGTCTAAACTGTTTGAATAGCCATGCCCACGGTCATGGGTGGATGTAAGGTGATTCCTTAGCGTAGTTTTATTTTACCCTATTTGCAAAAGGTGTGAGTGGTTTGGGAACTATGGGAAGGAGGTGCCATTAAGGACGCTGGAGGTCAGTTGAAATGGCTTGGCTATCGTGGACAGCAGGACTCGGGAAGTCCGGGAACATGTTTTGGCTCGGGAAGCCGTTTGATGTGAATTCTTGAGATTGTGAAAACCGGAGGAATAATGATTGATACAACTTTCACTTCGATCGGGCGAGACTCACCATGCCCTAATTGTTGAGAAGCACAGATTAGTAGATTTAAAAAGATTTAAATAAAATAGATTACAAAATAACCAGCCTCTCTTTGAAGCTTGCAACAACCACCTAAGTTTCCCCTGGCTTGCTGAGTACATAAGTACTCACTCTTGCTCTATATATATATATAGTTCTCCGCCAGGAGCTGGATGTTGGAGTTGCAGTGAAGTGAAGGTTAGGGTTCCGTCCTAGTTCCCAGCCGCTGCCTGTGTGTTGGGACTTAGTCCGCTGCTGCCGCTGTCTCTGTGTTGTTCGTTGCTGTCTCCGGCTTGCTTCGAAGTTGCAACGTAAGTTAAGGTATACGTCTATTTAAATATTTATTTATTTAAGGTACTGCAATGATGCATAGCTGATTTCCGTGGATACCAGCGCTGCGTCCTGGGACTGATATCGATATCACGCTGTTTTCCTGCTGCACGCCCTATTTGGTGCCATTGTACGGCAATGCCAGATCGGGGTGTGACATTTGTATAAAGCAGTTGTAAACAGTAGTAGTTCAGAAACAGGTAAAAAAGTTGTTAATTAAACAGTATTAAATCATCACTGATCAACGCTACACCACGTTGACCAGGCCCAACCATCCATCCTATCCCTATACAATATTTTAAGTTAATTTATTATAGTGGAACTAATCACGGTGAGTCTTGACCAAATGCCTATAACCGCGGGCACGGATATTTGAATAGATTTTAACTCTGACCAGAGGTGTACAACTGTACCCACAAGACATAGCCCCACATACGTTCCCGTGTGCCGGCGTGTAACCACAACACTCAGCGAGAGGCTATGATAGGACCGTTCACGCAACTCCTCACCAACCATCCACACCACGCTGAGGTTGTACCTGCTGACATGGCACACCATATCAGCCAGGCTACCCCCCTTGCACCACAATGGATCCAGAAACCGATCAACCCGACCCTGAGCCGACCTAGCTCCATCACGCCCATCCTCACCAACAATGCCTAGGAAAGGGAGAAGCTATGCTACAGGCCTAGCTGTTGCCCATGCTGACTTGTGGTATGTACGGAAAACGGCTCAAGGGGTTCCCGCGAACCGGCCCTTAATTGCCATAGGTGTGACCAACAAAACCATGCAGCCACAACCCACCATTTATATCCGATTTTAATTGTATAAGTGTCCATGTCC
Organism: Oryza meyeriana var. granulata; assembly: GCA_003991445.1. Classification (NCBI taxonomy): domain Eukaryota; kingdom Viridiplantae; phylum Streptophyta; class Magnoliopsida; order Poales; family Poaceae; genus Oryza; species Oryza meyeriana. The sequence goes on from RYFJ01002581.1 coordinate 230,182, forward strand.
ATAGTTCCATCCTCCCAGCATAAAGTCGAGCAATAAATGTACTAATGAGTATTTATCCCCCAAGGTGAGCTAGTTCATTCTAAGCATGGCTAAACAGACCTAAGAACATATTCTAGTCATATAGTTACCCAGGTTACAAAGTAATAGGGGTTCATCAAACTACGGTATTCAACTTTATACATATAGGTCATATCCCTTACCACATGAAATAATGAAATATGCATGTTTCTTTAAGTACAACAAAACATTTGGCATAAATTAGGTATAAAATGATCAAGAATACAATGTAACTTGCCTTGCTCCGGCTCTGCAACTTCCGTAACGACTTTGTAGTACACGGGAGGGTCGGAAACGTCGGCTTCTAGCAACATTCAAGGCATAAACAATAAAAACAGTATATGAGAGCACTAAAACAGGAGCTAAAACTATTTTTATTAGATTCTTGGTATTTTTCTGGATTTAATGAAATTTGAATGGAATTAATTGGAGCTCGTTTGAATTAGTTATGAATTTTCAAAGATTCCCTGTGTTTTTAATATAAATAATGAAGCCTTAGTGATTTATTGCGCATTAAACATGGATTAATGGTGTCAGCGGACCGGGAGACCGGCACCGACAGGCGGGCCTCACCGGTCAATGACGCCCGGGAGGACGGCGCACGGTGGACCGCGTCCACCGCGGCCTGGTGCAACGGCGCCACCTGGCTGCTGACAAGGCAGCTACGGGGGACAACCGTGCCTACGCGGCGCTGAGGTGGCAGAGCGCGGGTGCCCACGGCGATGCAACGCAGATGGCCCCAATCTGCTGAGGCAGATCGAACGGCCGGGGACAAAGGGGCTCGGCCTCCGCTGGCGCGGCGGATGGTCGCGGAATGCGGCACAGGGGAAGGGGGATTGATCTGGGGCCTCACCGAGGGTCGGCGGCGACGGGAAGGTGGCAAACGGCGGTGAATAGAGGTGAAAGGCAGTGAGGCAGTTCGGGAAGACGACAACGGAGGCGTTCCAGCAGCGTCCGACGGCGATGGAGGGGCGGACCTTGGCGCGGAGGTCCTGGAGAATGTATAGAAGGAGATTAGGGGTGAAGAAACCAAGCGGATTGGCAGGATTTTGCGGCTGAAGGCTGGCGGCGACGCTCACCGAGGGTTTGACGGTGGAAATGGTGCTCCAGCGGTGAAGGGGCATGCGGGGATGGCGACCGAGGCACTCTGGCGTGCGGCGAAGCTAACGAAGGCGAGAGGGGGGCTCGGCGGCGGCGAGCGGCTGAAGGCGGCGAACAGCGGTGGCGTTTTCGGATTATGGAATGGAGTAGGCTAGAGGGCATGAGGAGCTCGCGATTTTGGGGGAAAAAAGAGGAGGCCGGGGAAGATTGTGGCTAAGGTGGCCGAATTTTGGGGGGGGGGGGATGGCGGCGGTGGGGGAGTGGCGAGATTCTCTCGCGGGCGTGGGCAAGAGGGACAGAGAACATGGGGGAAATGGACGGGGAAGTAGCGAGACCGGGTCTGTGGCATTTGAGCAAAGGGCGGATGCTAGAGGAGGCCAAACAGGCGAGGAGATCAACAGCGCTGCGTGGCTCGAGCAAGGCCGAGAATGGCAGGAGGAAGACGAAGCTGACAGGCAGGTCCAGCCTGTCAGTGTGAGAGGCGAGCAGGCACGACGGCCACTGTGGGCCCGACCTATCAGAGAGAGAGAGGAGCTGCAAAAGGCGCAGCTGGGTCGTGACAGGCCATGCGTGGGGAGAGGGAAAAATGGGCCGGTGGCCCAGGAGGGGAAAAGAGAATGAAAAAAGAAAAGAAAAAGGGAAAAGAATTCTAAGGTGATTTCCAATTAGAATTTAATTCCGATAATATGTTTTGATTTATTAGAAATACTTTCAGTGCTCTAAAAATTTTAATAAAAATCCTGTTAGTGTATTTTAGCAAGGGGAATACAAGAAAAATATTCCCAGCCATGATGGATTATTATTTAATGTTTTCACCATAAATTATTTTCTCTAGCCTTAATTAAATAATCTCTTTTGGTATTTTCTTTGGTATATTTTTGTGTGTCTCTAATAAGGGGAAAACTTAGGGTGTGACAGAATCAATTGAATCGACCATAGCCCTTATAAAGGGGTTGGTCTTGTCTCCACAAAGTCTTCTCCACATCTTATTAGGCTTAGAGATCAATTAGGACTCAACAAACCTTAGGCCCAAGAAAAAAAACACGAGAACTGCCTTAATTGGAATCGGACTCGGGGCTGCCGGTTAGACCGCCAGGACACCTACGGCCTGACCATAGTTCACCCTCTGGTCCAACCGGCCACACCATGGTAGTCAGACCGGCCTCTTTGAGGAAACTCTGGTTTTTTATTTCAAATTTGGTTTAAACTTTCTATAAATCTAAACTTGTACCAAATTTGGGTGTGAACAGACTGTTGCTCCTTTTGTGTGGTCTCGTTGAAGAGTCCCATATTGTGATGTGTGATGCTTGTTCCGTTTTGTTGCTGTTCATGTCGAGCCATAGACATCAAGTTTTGAATATCTGATGCAATAGCTCCAGAGACTTCAGCTTGGGGGCACTATTGCTTCGAATTTTTGGACTAAGGTATATGCATCGGATTTACTTGTCTTAATGGCTGGAAGATCTTTGCTAGATCACAATTGATTTTTTTTTGCACCAAAAAACATTTGCATAGGCCGTATGTGAAAATCGATTTTTGCATGCCGTCTGCACAAACCAAATCGATTTTAAACGCAATGGTTCGATTTATTTCATGGGAACGTATCTTATGTACACAAAGCTTTTCGTGCACATTTCATGCACACCAACTAGCAAGTGTCGTTGAAAATTCAAAAAAAAAATGTACATATACATCTAATAGTATTACACCAACGTATAAAGTCTCATCGTCAAATTTATTATACGTAGAGATCAACAAAAAAGACAAAATTATAACAGATTTATACTCATAAAACTATCAGATTTTTTTTATTATGGCTAAAATATAATGAATCTGAACATAAAACTTTATACATAGGTGAAATACCATTGGACGCACATGTATAAATTTTTCTAGAATTTTTGATAATATTTGTTAGTTGGTATGCACAGAGTGTGTACGAAAATCTTGTGTGCACATGTTATTCATACACCGGAGATGGCCTTAGTGTCGGATGGTTTTGGTCCATTACGTGCGCTAGTATGCTAGTTGGCGGCTCGAGCCAATTAGCCACCCCTGTATGCTCCATACCTCTTCACTTACGTAAGATCGTTATTGTTATTTGGATCAAATAAAAATATATAGATCATATATCCCAAGTAGAGATGAAAGTGCAGATCATTACATTGCTGGAGAGATGAAGTGCAAATCATTACGTTGCCAGTTTAGCCGGAAAAAATGCATGCATCTATAAAGAAACAAAACAAGAGCACGGAACAACTTAATTAGAGGCAAATAAACTAAGTTGTAGCCTTGACAACGGCGACATGGTTCAGTTCGACTGAACCTAAGTAGAGCTTGCCGCCGTCCCTCTCCATCACCTCCGTCGGCCGGACGTTCTTGGCCCCCCTCAACTCCTGCACCAGCTTCCCGTCGCGGCTGACCCTCACGGCGAGGAGGTGGCTATCCGAGCCGTACGGTGACTCCGTCTTCTCGCGGTGCAGCGCCACCCAGTACCCTCCCTTCCCATCGGGCCTCACGTTGTCGGGGTATCCCGGCAGCTCAGCGAACGGCTCCGACGTGCCGGCCTTGGCGCCCTTGATCCAGTGCCTCACCAGCTTGCACGGCCCGGTCAGCGCCACCACGAGGTGCGACCGGTCGGCGCTGAGGGAGAGGCCGTTGGGGTACGCCATGCCGGACTCAAGCACGGAGAGGTAGCCCGTCGTTGGGTCGTAACTCATCAGGCGACCCGTGGAGTCGCCGGTGGCCGTGACCCTCTCATGCTGGGATCGCTGGAAACGCGTGCTGCTGTCGGTGAAGTAGACCTCCCCGGTCACCTGGTCGACGTCGACGCCGTTGGTGAAGCGGAACGGCACGCCGTCGGCCTCTGTGGCGAGCACTGCCGCCTCCCCGCCGCGTGGCCCGACGCGCATGAGGCCCTTGTAAGCGTCGGCGATGTAGAGGTTCCCGGAGACGTTGTGGAAACGTAGGCCGAGAGGCCGGCCGCACTTGCTCTCGGTGAGCTCGGCGGGGCGCAGCTTGGGGGCCATGCACTTGGCGACGCTGTATCCCGGGGGGTGGGAGTACGTCGTCCACCCGCGGTCGGCGCCATCCCAACGGAGGATGCGGCCGTCGGAGACGCCGCTGTAGGGGCCGTCGCCGTATTCGTCGAACGCGACGCTCTCCGGCCCGACCAGCGACGTGGGCAGCGGCAGCGTCTCGACCAATGTGGCGGAGGTGTCCGCCGCGACGGCCGCAGCGAGGGCGCGCGTTGGCAAGAGCAGCAGCAGGACGACGACTGTCAAAGCCACCCGAGTGAGCGTCCCCACCCTGCCGGTGCCGAGGACGGCTCCCATGAATGATCGCTTTGCTTTGCTTTGCTTCGCTTCGTCTAGCTATCGAATTCCTTCTCTTCGCTTTCACGATTTCTGCTAAGATGTTCTTCGCTTGTAGCATGGATTGGTGGTGCGGAAGTGCGGTGCCTATGCCTTTATACCGGTATGGTTGCCACGTCCAGTTTCGGACACCGAGTCCGACTGATATCTGGAGCTGGTCAGCGCCCACTCTGATTCGGAATAAGCTTTTAGCAGTCTACTTTGGGATTATTTGCGTAACGGGTAGTGAGACACCGATCCTGACTCGGAAGTGAGACACTGATCCTGACTCATATTTGTGAGAGGGACAGGCCTACTACACACGGGTTGGCTAACCCATGCGCGCTGCGGCCGTACGGAAAATCGCTAAGCACGGTTATTAGCTCTAATCATCCTTGTAAACACCATCATTAGTACTTAATAATTTTTAATTATAATATAATAGATAAATAAGCAGAGTAAAAGTTTTAGATTTTAAGTTGAAAGTTTCAAAAATTTAACTAAAAGTTTCAAATTTTGGGTTGAAAATTTTAAAATTTAAGTAGATTTTTTTTAAATTCTTAGTTGATAGTTTTTAAATTTGAGTTGAAAGTTTCAAAAATTGAATTTAAAGTTTTAAAATTAGAGATGAAAGTTTCAAATTAGTGATATAAAGTTTACTCATTTTTTAATATTTTTTTATTTTTACTGTAGCTCCATACAGTGTGCGCTGTACAGTGCGCTACTACGCGCATGCTGGTGACGTGCGCGCACGTAGCAGCCTCCGTGTTATGAGAGAGGTATAAATGGCGTGTCATTAACATGTCGGGATGCTTGATTTGATACCTGACATTGCCATGACACTTTAAACATGCTAAAGCTATAAGTTTAGGGCCCGTTTAATTTGGTTATTGAGCAGATTATTATCGCAGGTTATTTAGTTAACTATATAGGGATAAATTAAATATTTAAAGAAATAAACTTAAGAAAAAGATTAAAATAAATGGTTTCAACAATACGGTAGAAGAAAAATTTATGAGAAAATGTATTTTTAGGGCCGTGGAGCAAATAATCCGTTTCAATAATCCGATGAACAAATAAGAAAACAAGGCATATATTTGGTTATTTGTGATAATCATGATGGAGCTGGATTTTGGCCCCCGAGAGAATATACATTCGTTTCTTGCTTGTCATTTTTAAATAGTTATATGTACAATTTTGAAAAAGCTTGATAAGATAGATTGATAGGTGATATATCACTCCACAAATATGTAAGGTCAAAATCGACTTCTATAAGTTATAACAAAAATATTAAATTAAACTCTAACTATTACACATATACTCACAGCCATATTTGTTATTTTTGTTATAACTCGTAGAAGTCGAATTTGAATTTGCATGTTTATGGAGTGATATATCACATATCAATCTACTTGTCATTTTTTAAAATTTTAAAACTATTTAGATGACATGTAGGAAACAAGTGTACGTCCTCTCGAGAGAAAAAAGAGTTTCTCCGATCATGGCTAGCCATACTTTTCATTTGTATGACTTCACATGTAACAGATATATTTTCATGACTAAGTTTACCTCAAGTTTTGTTGGCCACCAATCTTGTGGCAAGCTACAACTTGACTAAGATTTGGCTTGCAAACTTAGCCATCATCCAAACACCCTCATCATCTCTAAAGAAAATGGAATGCAATGACTCTGTTGGTTATTTTCTTCAATTCAGTAGAAGTCGTTAGCAAAGAGAGTACAGAATGAAATCCTTTATATCCAGTCGATCTAAAGATATCTGACCCTGTCATTTTCACCAGTTAATGGAGTAGAGGATTCTGTTTGTTTTAATTGATAGCTATAAGACCATATATGGTCTATGAATTGTTGTGAAAAATTGCAGCGGTGGGCGTGGGTCGACCCATGGGTAATCCGTGGCCTATTCTAGCTCAACTAAATGAACTAAGATACTAAATTTATTTAGTTAAGCTAGAAGGGGCCACGGATTACTCGCAGGTCGACCTGCATCCATCCCTCGAAAATTGTGAGTGTTTATGATAGCTGTTTGGTTCTGAAGCTGCGAAGCAGGGTTCTTTCGTGTAGTCGTGTGAGTTGTGTTTTTATGGACTATGTGGGTCAAGTAAGAAGAGTTTGTTCGTGATACAATTGTTTAGTCTATTGGTGTTTAAGTGGTTTGAAGTTCATCACTATAAAAAAAGACTATCTTCAGCGACAACCCCTTTATTTGTATAGGGGGTCGATAAAAATACCTACCTATAAAACTAAATGAGGTGTCATTGGTCATAGAACACCTGTGAAACATTTTCACAAGCGATCGTCTTAAGAGGACCGTTTACAAAAATAGGGTTATTTTTACATGTGACTCTCTTAAGAGACCACTAAGAGAATCACCTATAAAAATAACTCTATTTTCACAGACGGCGGTCCTACAAGCAATGCCTGTAAAAATCGTGAGACCGAACTATAATACTACGGGCAGCGACCGAACGAGTGGCTAAGTCCTCCCTCCCTCCCTTCAGCTCTCCCACCCAGCCTTCCTCCTCATGGTCCTCCCTCATCCCCCATGTCACGCTCCTCCATGCACGGGAGCGGCAGATCAACGGCAACCATGGGTCCCAGGAGCAGGGGATCGATGACACATGCCTGGGAGCAGCAGATCGACGGCAGCCACGGGTCCCGGGAGTGGCGGGTCGACGACAGCGAGCATAGGACCGGTGGATCCACTCATCCTACCTCCTCTGTCACGCCCGAAAATTCACCCAATTTTCCAAAGATAATTTATGCATTAAATCCTTGTCCAGAAATCAGGCAAGGTACACAAATCGATAATTTGATAAATACAACCAAAACGTAATAACGATAAATACTTACAGAAGAGGCACTTAGCCCTCACATAGAAGAAAAACCAGCAGCGGAACGGTAACCTAGTGAAGCAGCAGCATCAAGCCATAGATAGCTCAACTGGGATAGAAGCCAAACACCAAACTTCTCCTGCCACGCAAATTTTCACTCTGATAATGGTAATATTGCAAAATTGAGTAACACCCACCGTACTCAACAAGCCACACATGAAATGCAAAATAATGCAACAGGATTCCAACGGAAAGGCATAGTATGGCTTATTTGCAACTATTGCCATTAATCAGGAGTGAATCAATAGTTATCCCACATAAAATGATGCTACAGTTTCTATGCATTGCTAAGCAAAGCCTAAATAATCTAACTAGATCATTGAATAGACATCTAGCTAGTCAATGTTTATTACCCAGGGTATCAAGGTAAAGGTATCAATAGCAAAATGGCAATAATCAAGGAATATTGGAATAATAATAATTACCCGTAATAATGACACTCAAAAGCTTTGCATGCAATAACGTTAAAACAAAATAATTTTGATAACTGGGATCAACATGCTCAAGGGGATTATTGTGTGACTTGCCTTGTAATAGAAAAGTCTTCGATTGATCTTCCAAACTCTTCCTCGAACTTTTCTTCCTCCGAAATGGTAGAAATACGTGACTACATGTAAAACGAGAAAAAACCCTAAGAAACTCCAAATAAATAGTGCATAAAAAAGTACATAAACAAGTAGATCATGATGTTATATGAATTTAGGAAGAAGAACGGGTCAAATCGAAGTTCGGACGGAAAAGTTACGACTTCCGGAAGATTGATTCAGAGAAAATCCGAAAAGGATATGGAAAAGGAATATCTCGGGAATATTTCCTCGGAAATTAATTACCAAAGTAATTATTTTTGAATGGATAAATGAGGTGGGGCCCACTATCATAGGCTTGGCTATTGGTGGAGCAAGTCCATGGAACAGAGGGGTGGATGGCCGGTGGACTCCTGGTAAAGTGGACTGCCACGTGGATTCCACGTGAGTAGAAGAGTGAGGTGGCGGCTGATATGGATTGATGACAAGGCGGCCTAGGGCTAACGTGGTACCATCATGATTTAAGGAAATCTGATGGCTCATATTAGATCTAGAGGATCGGATGGCTCTGGATTGCCCTGGGGTCTTTACCAGGATCGAACGGCTCCCGATTAATCAAGATGATCCAATGGTCGAGATCGGTTGGGAACCTAAGATCTGGGTCCACATGTCATACACCAAGGAGGAGATCTCCGATGGGCCCATATGTCGGTCAGAGGGAGGGGGTATGCCTGCAGGGCCGGCCTGTTAGTGGCCCGGGGCCAGGCTAGCACACCCCGCGTGCCCATGGCACATTACCGACGCGCGGCGAGACAGGGGAGGTCGGCGAAGGCAGCGACGGACGGCGATAGAGGAGGAGGAATCGAGGCACTGGGTGTAGATGGCAACGACGATGCAGACGACGACGAAGATGCCGAGCAAGAGAGGGGGAAGAGCAAGGCGCTGAGAGGAAAAGCGGTGCTCACCAGCGAGCGAACTGAGGAGCAGAGGTGACGACGACGGTGGCGCCCGGCGGAGATCAGGAGCAGCGGCGACGATTTCTTAGGGCCGGCGCAGCTTGGGAAGCAGGAGGGCGGTGGCACTGGGGTGTGGCGGCGCGATGTGGTGGCAGCGGGATCTAGGGCACGGGCGAGGGTGACGGGCTGTATTTTTAGTGAGAGAGAGGGAGAGGGAGGGAGAGAATCCGGGGCAGGCGGGGTGGCGGCGCTGGTGGATATTGCGGCAGTAGCAGTTGCACAGCCTGGGCGGCGGCCAGGGCGGGTCGGGGTGGCACGGGCTGAGGGGCCGCTAGGGCTAAGGAGGCCAAGGGCAGAGGTGGAGCAGGCCAACGGCGGACCGGGGTGGCTCGGCCCCTAGGAAGGAGCTGAAGAGGAGAGAGGGCAGGAGGGAGGAAGGAGGACGAAGAAGGGAGAAGAAGGAAGAGAAAAAAAGAAAGGAAAAGAAAGAGGAGAAAAAGAAAAAGAGAGAAAAAAGGATAAAGAAGGAAAAGGGATTTTTGGTGGATACATCAAATTGAAAAATTGGAAATTTGAGATATTTAAAGAATTAGAGGAATATTTCAGGATTTGGAAATTAAAGGAATCCGGAGAATTTTTGGGACATTTGGATTATTGGAATATTTAGAACTCCGAAACATTTTATGGAATTCGGAAAATATTTGAAGGTGATTAGAAAAGGGAATACATTTTGTGGGGTTCGGTAAATGGAGGATATTTTACTGAGGGCGAGAAATTGGAGTATTTGGGATTTTTGAGGATCAAATAAACACCCAAAAATATAAGAATATTCTTGGATTCGAGGATGGAGAATATTTTATGGGAATATTGGAATGTCGGGAATTTTAGAGATATTAAGAATACTTTAAATATTCTGGGAACAGAAGAATTGACGAGAATATTTTATGGTGTCTATAATGGGGCAAAACTGGAAATGTCTAGGGTTGGGATTTTATTTCTCTGGAAAGTAATTTTGAAGAATTATCAAGGGTTTATTTCAAAGAGGATAAAGGATATTTCTGATACTGAGAATCTCGGATGGGGAAATCTAAGGGATTTTAGGGTTTTGAGAATGAATAAATTGAATAAATCCAGGAACTCCGGATTTTGGATTTTCAAGGGTGTTTTAGGGATTCGGAAACGACACTAGATATATTCAGGAGACGAACATGGAGTCAAAGAGAAAGAGAAAAGGTTTGGACCAGAAATGACCCGAGATTGAGGAAAGAAAAGGAATTTATTTCTGTTTATTTAATTACTGAAGTGATCTTTATAGCATTAAAATTAATTCTGGAGCTCCGAAAAATCCAATAAAATTTCAGAGAGTTTAATAAATCATGGGGAATTTACCAGAGGCAAAAACCACCATGAAACAGGAGAAACTTTATTGTTATAAATACTTAAATGCTTAAAATATTCCGATAAACCCTAGAGAATATAAAAGCATCCAAGCATTTAATTAAAATTTCAACAGGGGATTTTTAGTTTTGGAAATTTCAGAATTTTATTCAAACACTTTCACAAACAACTTTTGTAGTGTATTCTCGTATTTCCATTTACCCAAAAATAATTTTAAATTAGGCCAATTTTCAGGGTGTGACATCCTCCAACATTGTTGGTAGCTAGGAGCTGGTTGGTCACCCCTTACCACCGAAGGAGGTGGCACCGCTCCTTCGTGAGGTTGGGTGATACCGAAGAAGACAGCGAGAGGGCTCCGCAGCTCCAGGATTTGGCAGGGAGGCCTGTCCCCTATCGGTGTTGGAAATGGGCATGCATCAGCTATGCTCTCCCTCCCCATTGCTCTCTCTCTCACTCTTCTCGAGCGGCTGCTCTCTATGGCTGTGTTAGTGTTTTTTGGGCCAACACGGAGTCACCTAAAGATTTGGGGTGTAACCAAGTCGCCAACCACCTTAATCTTCAGAAGCTCATGAGCAAGATGGGTTTAGAAATCAAAAACTGGCTAGCGTAGCCGATTTAGAGATCAAAACCAGCCTCTAGGCTTATTTAGATTGATATAGGGGTAAACACCCGTCTCGTGGACAAATTGGAAGGTTTATAGAGCAAACCTACAAAGAATTTGCACTCTCGCAGCAAAGGTGGAGGATTTATGGCACGAATGAACAAAGATGGACAAACTAGGTAATAGGTAAAAGGTAGAATAGAAGACATGGCTAAAAAGTAGAAAATTAGAATGATTTGATTGATTGATTATCGGGGGTTATTAGGGGATCAATTGAATTGGACATAGCCCTTATAAAGGGTTTGGTCTTGCCTCCATAGAGTCTTCTTCACGTCCTATTAGGCTTGGAGAACAATTATGACTCAAGAAACCTCGGGACCAAACAAGTAAACACGAGAACTGTCTTACTTGGACTCGGGACTGCCAGTCAGACCGATCCGACACCTGTGATCTGGCCGCGGTTCACCCTCCGGTCCGACCGGCCACACAGCGGTCAGACTGGCCTCGGCTTTTTCCAAATTTGGCTTGAACTTGGTATAAATCCAATATTGTGGCAAATTTGGGTGTCAACACATGCCCCTGCCTTTTTGCAAACTTGTGAGCCAAAAAGCATTGAACACGTGGTGTTACGGTGATAATCTCTATTGGCCATATGAGCTCTCTAAGCATCCTACAAATCATTCTCTTCGTACTGTCTTAACAAAGTAGGAATTTTCAGAAACGATTTACACAACTCTATATATATCTTCCCAACTAGGCGACTACTTACCAAGCTCTTTCCACTTAGATCCAAAAAGTAAAATCATTTTTCAAACCAAGTGTCTAAAATGAAACGATTTTACTTTATCTGTTCACTATTATAGGCTTTGGCTTTCCTTCTCTTTTTATCTTCTTCCAAAGCCTTTAACACTTATTGATAACCTCATTGATATCAGCAATTTATGATAATTATCAACTGATAAATTATCTTGTTCAACCTAGGAAAGTCAACTTGCAAAATAAATTATCCCCCAAGTCGACTGATAAATTCCACAAATGCCTTCAAGCACACTATCCATAGCAATTTCAGATTGGTTGGCATCTAAATATTTTAAAGCACTCTATGTATGTTTCAGCAATTGTCACGCTCGGAATTTCCATCCAAAATTCCAAACGCTTACATGTGTATTAAAATCCTCGTCTAGGAATCAACCGAGGTACACAAGGACAAATTTGATAACAAAGTACGAATCTATATTGAATAAAGTGACAAATGTATAATTATTACAGAGGCAGATGGAACCTCTCAAATAAATAAAAAATCTAAACAGTGGAATTAACTAGCGATAGCGACGTCTCCATAGTGCACAGCAAACTTGACTTGGACCCAGCCTAGTCCTCCAAATCTTCTCCTTCATCGTAGTATTCTTCTTCTGATGATTTGATATTGCAAGGTGAGTACATGGAATACTCAACAAGCCACACAGCAAATATGCAAGTGCACAGGATAGCAAAGGATGACATATAGGGCTAATTTGCATAAACAACATTTAACTAAACAGTTAAGAGAGAATTAAAACAATAGAATAATTAAGCAGTATTAAATCAACTATACAGCCTACCTGGCTACACAGGCCCAAACCATCCTAATCTGGATGTCTCATATCTCATTTAAACATTAATTAATAAATGGGACTAATCACGAAAAACATCATTCAGCTCGCCCATGACCGTGGGCACGGCTATTTGAACAGTTTTACTCTAGCCAGAGGTGTACAAATTTATCCACAAGACACAACCCCACAACTTGTCACCATGCGCCTTGGCACCACCACGATACCTCGGAAAGGAGTTGTGACAGGACGCTTCGCATAAGATGCCGAACAGAATGACCACCCGTCAAGTCCCCAGTAGAGGTGGCCCAACCTTCAGGCTAGAGAAACTCTTGGCTCCCAAACATATGGTCTTATTGGCACTGCCATTGTGGATTTATTGACACTACCACCTATCAACTAAACACACCATGTTGTCTCCTACTGGGACATGCTACACTACAAGTCCAGCCATTGCCCATGCTGGCTTGTGGTTAGTACGATAAATGCTTGACAACGGTAGCTCGTGAACCGGTCCTTAACTGTCATGAGCACCGCTAGCAACAAAACCAACCTAGTGCTCACAACCCACCATTCATCCATGTTTTAGTTGTCCATTAAGACTCAGCCTCACATGACCACTGTCATGAACAGAACCATCATCATTTTATGTCTAATCATATGTGATTATCAACCTTTATATGATTCTATAGTTTCTAAGCTGAGCTAAGCAACCTAGAATTATTATAGCTAATTAATATTTCAGCTAGCTAGTCATATTAATCCCATAGGTACAAAGGTAGGGTATCAAAACAACGGGCTATAAACAAGGATCATGGTTTCCCTTCCCGATGTCATTCTAAAATAAATGCACTTTTGAATCAAAACAGAGATTTAAATCATAGGATCAACATGCTCAAAGGGTTGTGGATCTGTGTGACTTGCCTTGCTGCTCCGCAAAGTCTTTTGAACCCTCCTTGGTGTAAACCGGCTCTTCCGGAACGTCCGAAACTATAGGCAAATAACAAAATGAGTAAAAACAGTATATAAGCACATAGCAACAGCACATGGGAATATTTTTAATGGATAGATCTCAATTTTTAAAGAATTTAGAGACTTGAACTACCTAAATCCAAGTTCGTATGAATTAGTTATGATTTTTGGAAGTTTAAACCAATTAAAACTATTTACAGGAATTATTAAAGTATTAATGACGCAATAATAAATTAATTTTGAAAAGGAAAAAGAGATTTATTGCGCTATCAGAGAGTGGTCCACCGTAGCCCGAGTCCACTGGATCGGCTCATGGGTTTCAACGACTAGGATGGATAGGATCAAGATCCAACGGCTCGGATTTATTGAACCTAGATCTAACAGCTCAGATGAAACCCGATCGTGGCGCACGGATGGGCGACACCTGGTGCCGATTTGGCAGCCACGGGGACGGAGGGGTGACGCGGCGGCTGACGGGGCGACAACGTGGACGATTGGCGACGGCGATGGTGTTGACGCCGAAAACCGCCGAGGGCCGTTCGGCGTCGTGGAGACACGCGAAGGCCTGGGAGATTTGCTTCACTCCAGTGCAGGTCCTAAAATCTTGAGGTTCATAGGCGTGCTAGTCAATTTGACCCTGCAATTGACAAGGAGAAAAGATGTCAAATTCGTGAGCCAATCGGCTGGAAGCCGGCTTGGACTCATCTCATCGGCCAATAGCCGATTTGAACTGTAGCACTTACACATCGACTGGAAGCCGATGATGGCATGAGCGATAGTATAATAAACAAGTATTGAACTAGCCGATCATCGAAGGGATGCTCAAAAATCGGCTATAAACTTGATAAAATAAACAAGCAGGGTGCGTAAGTAAATGGGTTAAATGAACTCCAGCCGATCATGGTTAAAGTTACTAGTATCGCCGCGAAGATATTGCCTGCGCCCGTGCCCGGGCCCTTGCTCACACCTGCGCTCGGGATCTTCATCCGCTGTCCGTATCCGTGCCCAGGTTCTTACCTATGCTCGTGCCCGGGTCCTTACCTGAGGTCGCGCCCGAGAACCTGTGTGCTCGCGCTCGGATCGGCAGAGTAAACCAATCGGCTAGCCCTTAGCCGATCGTAACAGTAATGTAGGCAAGAATGTATAACAAGGCAAGCAGTATAATCGGCTATATTTAAGGGATAACTTATCGGCTAAGCACTCTGATAACAACATCGCATGAAACCCATCGGCTTATCAAGAGTAAAGTTATTATTGTCGGTCTAGTAGATCGGACCCAACCGTTGCAGCACAGACTGATGATGATAACGAGATCTCGATAGGCCGATAGATTTGATGTGATCGTGATGTTAAAACAGATAACTTACCGGCTATACACCCCGATAAGACGTTTGCGCATAAAGTATCAACTTAGCAGGAACGATTTATCGCTAGCAGTTTAGTAGGTCGGACCTAACCGATGCAGCACAAACTGATGATAAACCACTCCCAGTAAGCCGATGCGATCTACGCACACGTGATGTGATATACCTAATCAATCTATGAGATCAAACTGAACTGATGCAGCCATAGATAAAATAAATATATCGTGGTAAGCCGACTACCATAAACCGACTAGAATATCGGACCTAACCGAGGAAGTCCTAGCCGATAGGTAGCTGGGGTGACGAGACTTACCCTCTCGCAGGAGGTCGAACTTAACCGATGCAGCCCGGCTCGAGAAGCAAGATCCCGTCGGAAGGGTGGCGATGCGCCGAATTTGTATTGATCGAGTGATAGATTACAAGGTCCCCGGGCGTACGTATTTATACCCCGAGTTACACGAGTCCTTATTGGACATGGTACATGATTTCTTAATTATAACAGAAAACGCTAATAGGGTTCGACCGGATACGAGGTCAGGTTTCCTAAAGATAAACACTTGCCTAATTAATAGATAGTAAATAACTGCCATACAGCGGTCTTCACGGCTCCCTCCCGAAATCGGTCTCTTCTGGATCAATATCCGCCAGTTGACTGTAATTTTCCCTTTGACCGAATCTGATACAGGGCCTTACCAAATTTTGGCGTTAACACATGCCCCCCAATTTCGGAGTTCTCCTTTAGGACTTCGAAATTCTTTCATTTTGGGCCTTCAGATTTCTTCCATACCGAGGCGGCCCAAGGTAGCCCACTTGCCATAATTGTTTGAAACAGTGCCAACGGCCTCGATTCCTGCCCGGTCATCATATCTCTATAAAACGCTTCGTCTCCCTAGCCCTGTTTTACACTTTCACATCACCAGAGCATCACCGCTTCATCTTCCAAAGCTCCGACAAGCTCCAGCGAACCTAGACGAACCGTCGCAGCCCTTTTCTTCAGCCGTCGATTCCCGCATTTTCTTCCTCTCTCGCAATGGCATCAACATCCGCAGTCCCTGAGGTAATCTTCCCGTCCGATTATTTCTCCCGATTTTGTATCCTAGATGCACCTAATCCGCCATGTTCTTCATCTGTTCTTCGTCGTGTTCTTGTTTACTGTAGCATCTCAGAGACCAGATCTTGATCCCGGCCGCCGATTACCCGAACTTTTTCTATCATGGCCCCATGGGTAGCGAAGATCCCACAGATTTCATAAGCGCTGAGACCCAGCGTATTCCTTTCAAGAACTCGTCATGCTAGTCAGTGACTGGACCAATAGCTTCAGGTCATGGCCAAGCAAGCTGCCTGGGTGGAGGGATTGGTACATCAGAGTATCGGCTGCGAAGAGAACCCTCTGGGAAGAATCACATATCGGCCACTGCATCAATCTCTCTCTGGCCGATATGGAAAGGAATGAACCCCTGCTCGCATCGGCCTCATACTTCTGGTCCGATGCCCTCAATGCCTTCATGTTCGGGCACGGGCCGATGACTCCCACCTTGCTGGATGCGACCATGCTCACCTGCCTTGACACGACGAGCTACATCGACCCCTTCAAGCTCTGATTCAAGCCTGCTCATCGGCTTCAAGCAAAGAACATCGGCGGCTAGTCCAGGTACATATCCATTCATAATAAGGGAACTGGATCAGTCGATGACCGGGAACATGTCACTTTTCTGAACTTATGGCTGGAACGTTTCGTTTTTGGTGGCGCAACCCTCTGTCCAACTATCAACATGCAATGTTTGGCAAAGTGCCTGGTTGATCGGAAACAGATCCCCTTGGGGCAATTCCTCCTTGGCGCTACCTATCAGCTGCTTCACCAAGTGGCGACCAAGCTATCGGCTGGCCAGCCCGTTGGCCATTCGGGGGTCCTTGGTGGTTTGTGCAACTCTGGCTCAATATCTATACCTCCAAGGCCTTCTCTGGGACTTCTCTTCTCAACCAATCCTTTCCAGCCGATTACACAAAAGACCAGGATCCCATCTACCGCCGATGCGTTTCCATGGGCGAAGCTGCATCGGCTCTTTCTGGCGGCAAGATAACCCCCGCTGGACTTAGTCAGTGGTTCAAGGGGTTTTATTATGGTTTCACCAGGGAGGCCACTCTCTGGTTTGCTTATAATGACGCATCATCATTCGAGATGCCTTCCAACTTTGACCCACTTAACGCTTTAGATAATGATGAGTCCAAGGCTATATTCCTATCGGCCATCACCCCTCGTCTGCTGCCAACTGGCTTTTCTCTGGGCCGATCGCAACCATCATATGAATTTTACCATCCATCGGTCGGCTCCCGTCAATTTGGCCTTGGTCAGCTTCCGATCGGCCTATTCTTCATCGACAAACTTCAGGCCCGGGGTAACGTCAGCAACGCCCTAGAGTACGATCAGATGCGGACTTTAACAGAACCCTTCTTCTAGGCGCCGCCACCGAGGTGTATGTCTGCACTGCCAACACCAAGGTTTTTGTCCGATGGTGGTCAAAATGGAAGAAACATCTATTCAGCTTAGCGACCACGTGCTACTGCTCCCGCCTTGACGTCGACTATATCGAATCCAATGAAGAGGTAACACCCGCAAGCCATAATCATCACCTCCGATCATCTCTCATTTTTAATTTGCAGGCTGCCAACGTCGAGCCCCCAACGACAAGCAACAGTGGTCGGCCGATTCTGTATCAACCTCCATCGGCCACTCCAAACTTAGGGCGCGATGCTCCATCTCCATCGGCTCTCCTCAAGGCACCTCGGCCGATAGGACAAAAACGGAAGAAGCTAGCGCATCGTCCCTCCCTGAAGAAGCAGAAAACCGGTGCCGATGTCATTGCCACGACGCCATCTTCTCCTCAGACAGCATCGGCTCCCTCATCTCCTCAGGTATGCGCCAAGTCTTGATATTATTACCCGCTTTCTCATCTTATCAGTTTCATTTCCAGCTCGAGTCATCGGCTCCAAAACCTCAACATCCTTCCAACATCCCTTCAAGCACTGAGCCGATGGCTTCTCTAGCTGCCCCACTCTCAGCACCAAGTCCTCCAGCCGTCGACGAGACTGTTCCTATTCCATCGCCTAACATCGGCCACCCCGAAGAACAACCTATTCATCTCCCTGAAGCCGATGCCACCCGAGCTGCCGATGTCCTTCCTCAGGTAATCCCTTCACGCCCATACTTCATTTTTAACCTTCTACTGATCCTTTCACCGATGTCAATTTTGCAGTCCTTAGCCGATTTGTTTTCCTTTGACATCGGCAAATACTTGGAAGCAGAAGACGAATCAGCCACCAGCGCAGCAACCAAACCGACCTTCCCAGCCGATGTGCGCGATTACTTAACAAGCATCATCAGTCGGCTGGAAAACCCAATTGATGCGCTAGTGGAAGACTGTGGGCCGATTCGGGCAAGACTTGCAGAAATTGAACACCATCTGCCCGAAGAACTCGTCGACGCACTAACTCCTGCAGCATACCTGGAGTCTCACAGATTTAAACTCATCAAGCTTAGACAGCGCATAGCTGATCGTGCTAACCAACAGAAAACTACCCAAGATATGCAAGCCGATCGGCTATCAGCTCAAATAGAGAAGAAAAATCTCGATGACATGGCAGCTGCCCCCCAAGAACTTCAATCCAAGTTAGACCAACTGGAGAGGAAGGAGGCCGATTTGCTGGTAGAACTTGAAAAAGTTCGCAAGGATCTTGAAGCAACAAAATCCCAGCTTATCGGCCTGCCGCAAGCCATCCAAGACCAAGAAGCTAAGGTTGCAACGATGGTGCGTCAAGTCATTCATCGATGCAAGAATTTGAAGACCATCCCGGGCTCCGATGAAGACGACCTCCGTGCCATTAATGAGATTGACCAAATCCGCCTACGTGCAATCGAAACGATCCAAAAATTCATGTAAATTAATGACCAATGGCCTCTTGAAACATGCTGATTATGCTGTAATATATCCCGATCGGTTCTGTTGCCTGCCTCCTTCACCCTTGATAATATTTCTGTTTGTTTGATCTAAAGGCGATATCGATTGATATCGGTTGTCTTTAGACGATGCAAAAACATCGGCTTTTCGAACTATTTTAGAAATCGGCTGCACTTAACTGATTTAAGAATTGATCCAAACGCTAGGATAGTATTTCTTAAGATATTTTCTGTTAAGCGCTTTAGCAAACTCCATCCCGTCAAGATCCTCCAATACATAGGCATTACCAGGCACACAACAATTAATCCGATAGGGCCCTTCCCAATTAGGCGACCATTTCCCAAACTTATTATCTCTGGACCCGATCGGCAAAATCAATTTCCACACAAGATCTCCCTCAGCAAACGATTTATTCACCACCTTTTTGTTGTAATGCCGAGCTGCCTTAGCCTTGTTTTCCTTGATCCTTTCCAATGTCCTCAACCGATTCTGAGCCAAATCTTCAAGTTCATCTGTCATTAAGTTATAATAATCATCGGCTGTCAATTGATTTTGCAAAGAAATCCTCCTAGAGCCGATGTTAGTCTCCCACGGTAAAACTGCCTCATGTCCATATACCAACTGATACGGTGGCACCCGAGTAGACCCATGACATGCCATCCGATAGGCCCACAATGAATCGGCTAATGTAGTATGCCATCGCCGCGACTGCTCATCAATTTTCCGCTTAATCAACTTGATCAAACTCTTGTTAGAAGCTTCCGCCTGTCCATTGGCCTGAGCATAATAAGGCGATGAATTTAATAACTTGATTCCCATACTGGCAGCAAACTGTTGAAACTCATCAGACACGAAGATTGACCCCTGATCAGTAGTTATCGTCTGAGGAATCCCAAACCGATAAATTATATGCTCCTTTACAAACTTGATCGCTTCCTTGGACGTAACTTTCTTCAAAGGAACCGCTTCTACCCACTTGGTAAAATAATCTGTTGCCGCCAATATGAACTTATGTCCTTTACTTGATGGAGGAAAAACCTGGCCGATCATATCAATTCCCTAACCTCTGAACGGCCACGGTTTGATGATAGGATTCATAGCCGATGTTGGTGCCCGCTGTACATTTCCAAATTTCTGACAATCTTGACACCCTTTATAGTACCTGAAACAATCTTCCAGCATTGTCGGCCAAAAATACCCTACTCTTCTCAGCAACCACTTCATCTTATGAGCCGATTGATGAGTCCCACAGACGCCCTCATGCACTTCGCACATAACCACTTTGGCTTCTTCCAAATTCAGACACCTAAGCAGAACTCCCTCAAAAGTCCGATAATACAATTCCCCACCAAGCAGCACATACTTGGTAGCTTTATACCGAATTTTCCTGGGAACCGATTGTGATGGATTTTGCAAATAATCAATTATCTCCTGTCTCCAGTCATCGGCCTTGCTCTGAATGTCAATATTGGCTATTTCAATTTCGACCTGCCTATTCAACCGATATCCTGAAGCAATCTGTGCAAGATCATTGGCTTCTAAATTCCGCTCTCTCGGAATATGATCTATTGATACTATCTTGAAATCCTTTAACAAATTCGTACATTCCTCATAATATGACCTCAAAACATCATCCCTGCACTCATATTCTCCAGACAAATGCTTGACCACCAATAAAGAATCGCCAATTATCTCTATGACATCGGCTCCAATCTCCTTTAAAAGTTGTAGCCCCTTTAATACCGCCTCGTACTCCGCTTAATTATTAGTCCGATAAGGTTTAATTGTAAAAGCAAACTCAAAACTTGCCCCCCGAGGCGATATAATAACCAAGCCGATACCAGATCCATGCTTGCAAACCGATGCATCAAAAAACAAAGTCCATGGGATCGGCTCCACATAACCTTCGTGAGCCCCTCTGTGCTGTACAATGAAATTGGCCACTGCTTGTCCCTTGATTGCTTTAGCCGATTCATATCTCAAGTCGAACTCTGCCAAAGCAAAAATCCATTTACCAACTTGCCCTTTCAAGACTGGAGCCGACAACATATATTTGACCACATCGTCCTTGCAAACTACTGTACACTCAGCCGATAGGATATAATGCCTCAACTTCGTACATGAAAAATATAAACACAGGCATAACTTCTCCACCGCAGGATATCTTGTTTCAGCATCCAAAAGCCTTCTGCTCAGATAAAACACAACTCGCTCTTTGCCTTCAAACTCTTGAATTAAAACAGACCCGATGGACCTCTCATCGGCTGATAAGTACAACCTGAACGGCACTCCTCTCTGCGGCGGAATTAAAATAGGCGGGGAACTCAGATAGTTCTTGATCTCGTCAAATGCCCTCTGCTGTGCCGCTCCCCACACAAACTCTTGATCGGCTTTCAACTTCAATAACGGAGTAAAAGACTCAATTCTTCTTGATAAATTTGATATAAACCTTCTCACAAAGTTAATCTTGCCGACCAATGATTGCAACTCCGTCTTATTGCTCAGTGGCTCTGTAGTTTTAATGGCTCTGACGCTTCGCTGACTAACTTCAATCCCTCGCTCATGAACCATAAAACCCAAAAACTGCCTAGCCGATACACCAAAAGCGCATTATTGGGATTCATTCTCAGTCCGTATTTCTTAGCCCTCTCCAGCACTTTTCGCAGATCGGCTATACGGCCTTCCTCATTTTTAGACTTAACCACCACATCATCAATGTAAATTTCTACCAACAAGCCGATGAGATCATGAAATATATAATTCATCGCTCTCTGATAAGTCGCACCAGCACTTTTCAATCCAAAAGTCATTACTACCCACTCATACAAGCCGATAGCTCCAGGACACCGAAACGCAGTCTTATGTATATCTTCTTCAGCCATAAAAATCTGATTGTATCCTGCATTGCCGTCCATGAAGCTGATAATTTTGTGACCTGATGCTGCATCCACCAATAAATCCGCTATTGGCATTGGGTACTCATCCTTGGGGGTAGCTTTATTCAGATCCCGAAAATCAATACATATCCTCAATTTTCCGTTTTTCTTTTCCACCGGGACGATATTAGAAACCCACTCAGCATATCGGCATGGCCTTATAAACTTGGCATCATACAACCTTGTGATTTCTGCTTTGATCGGCTCATATAACTCTGCCTTAAATCTCCTTGGAGCCTGCTTGAACGGCTGATATCCTGGTTTAATGGGCAGCCGATGTTCAACAATTGATCGGCTTAATCCTGGCATCTCGTGTACTCCCAAGCGAAACAATCCCGATACTCCTTCAACAGTGTTGTCAATTCTTCTCGAAGTTCAGGACTTAACCTTTTGCTTATGTACGTCGGCCTTGGCTTATCTTCTGGTCCTATGTCAATCTCCTCCAAATCATCAGCCGACGTAAATCCTTGCCCCAGTTTCCCCTCGAAGTCTTCAATAGAGCCCATCAGAGTAACAATTCAGAGCCGACTTGCTGAATCGGCTGTATCCCTTGGCTAGTGACCTTGAGATAGTCTCCTTCCCATACTTTCCCGGATAGACAATCAACACCATCAGCTTCCAGACTGGCAAATCGGTCATTGCAATGTTGGTTGACCGATCTGCTAGGACCAGTTCGACTTGATCTCCCTGCCATTGTATCAAACATTGATGCATTGTCGAAGGCACGCAACAGTTCGCGTGAATCCAATCCCTGCCGAGGAGCAAACTGTATGACCCCTTTCCATCAATGACGAAAAACGGGGTGGGTAATGTCTTATTCCCCACTGTCAACTCCACGTTCAATACACCTTTCGCCTCTGATGAATTCCCTCCGAAGTCCTTTAGCACCATATTTGTCCTGATCAGATCTTCGGCAGTCTTCCCCAATTTTCGAAATGTGGCATGAGGCATGAGATTAACTGCTGCTCCCCCATCAACCAGCATCTTTGTCATCGGCTTCCCATTCACATAGCCCTTGATATATAATGGCTTCAGGTGCCGATGCTCTGACTCTTCAGGTTTATCAAATATGGCTTGATCAGGTCGCAACGCTAGTTGAGCAAAAACTTCCTCATTGCCTTCTTCATCTGATGAAAGTGCTTTATACTCCCGAGGCAAAAAGAACACCATATTTGCTGGGGCCGATTGATCAGCTTCATCATCCTTTCCCTTTACGCGCCATACTTGTTTAGTTCTCTTATTACGATGATCGGCCTCTTCCTGATCTTGTCTCTGTCCTTCCTGTTGCTCTCGGTGTCGTAGTCGTTGTGCCCTTCTCTTCTGATTCTTCGTGAATATCCCACTAGGGCACCATTGAGGATTCTGGACTTGTTTTTCATGTGCCTCTTCATCCTCTTCAAAAAATTCTTCATGGATTGGCCCTAATCGGCTATGAACCGATGCTCTTTTTCCAAGCGACCAATCCTGTGAAAACCTCCGCTGCTGATCATGCCGATTCCCCATATCACTGCACTCAGGGCAATCTTCAACTGATGGCAGTCTCATCCGTTGATCCCAACAGAACCGGGAAGAACGGCAGTCCCAATGCGGATTATATCTTTCTGTTCATTCCCTCTGTTCCTCATACCTTGAATATTTTTCTATCATATCCGATGAAGTAATCCTTGATTTATACCTTTGACGTCTTTGCTCCATCGGCCTGATCCTTGATGATGATCCCGCATAAACCATGTTACGGGGAACGGGTGTCCATCGATCTTCATCAGCTTCTTGTCTTCGAATTTGATTCTTCCTTGTTCGACAGCCAACTGAATTTGTTGCCGAAAAACTTTGCACTCGTTAGTATGATGCGATATAGTATTGTGCCACTTGCAATATCTTTTCTTCTTTAGTTCTTCGGCTGATGGAATCACGTGATTTGGCGGCAGTTGTATCTGCTTCTCTTGTAGTAACAAGTCGAAGATTTTATCGGCCTTATTGACATCAAAGTCATATTGTTCCTCTTTGCCGATATCCTTGACCCATGGGCATAATACTGGTTTTTTGTTTCTAGCCCATTCCGCCAATCCAACCTCAGCATCGGATCCCTCATCGTCGGAGTCCAATGAATAAAATTGTACCTGAGCGACTCGTCTTTGGTATTTATCTTTTTTCGCCTCTTGGAACTGGCTTTCATGGGCCGATACCTTCTGAACTAGGTGCGCCAGGGACTCGAATTCCTGTGATGAAAACCTCTCCTTAATTGGCGCCAAAAGTCCCTGAAATGCCAAGTCGGCCAGATGTCCGTCACTCAGATTCAGACTGTAACATTGGTTTTGACGTCCCAAAATCGCTTGAATGTATTCCGGTACTGTCTCATCTGGTCGTTTGCCTAACCGATGTCAAATCTGTCAGTCTCAACTCATGATTCCAGCAAGAAATACTTGTGAAACTGTTTTTTCTAGATCGGCCCACCCCCGAACTGAATTCGGTGGCAACGAAGAGAACCATGTAAAAGCCGATCCAGATAGTGATAAGGGGAAAAACCTAACCCTCAGGGCCTCCTCAGCCGATGCCTCTCCACACTGTGCATGGGGAGAGGGGGGAAGGGGAGGAATCGGCTGACATGTTCTACTATAAGACGTTGTTTCCTGCCCTGGAACTTAGAGAAATCCGGGACCCTGTATCGGTGTGATAAGTAATGGAACCCTGTCGAACCACTCAGGATATGGATGCCGATACATAAATGTCTGTTCTTGGGCTTGATCCCGAACTGCTCCCTCCTATTTCAGCAACCCTATTGATAGATCTTCTTCCTCAGGTTGTCTTGTTTGATACTGTCAGGTGTAGTTTGTTGCGGGATTCTGCTAGGGATATTTCTTTGATAATTTCCTAGATCGGCAATACACCTGGGTAATTCTGTTGATATCCCCCCATAAATAAGCAGACACCGATGGTATCCAATAGGGATATCCTGTTGCCCCAGCCTGGTTCTGTGTAAACATGTTTTCTGGTATGTCTCTGCTGACGTTATAAGCACATGATTCGATTCCAACTTCCGGTGGGAGTAAACGACCGAGTAAGGCTCTTGAATATCGATATCCACGTCTTCTTTATGGTTATGAAGTGTGTTGACATAAATTCCGGACTGATTGATGACGCATGATGAATGCTTCATTACATCGCTTGAAGGGTTTTTACGGTGGTTTTCAGTGGGGTACGGCGATTCTCAACAGTACTGTTTCGAAACTGGGCATTTTTGAATGGCCTTGCTTGTATGCTGAAGGCTAAGCACAGCTTTGCGAAATTTCTATAGTCTGGCTCAACTTGTATTTCTGTTATGAGCTGTTAAATCTCCATGCTTGAGGAATTGATGTTGTCTGTTTTGACTTCCTTTAGGCAGTTGCAAATCTGATTGTTGAAAACTTCGAGTCACCGGGCGTGCAAAAAGTGTTGACGCCGACAACCGCCGAGGGAGTTGGCGTGTGGAGCCGCGAGGCTGGAAGATTGCTTCTCCAGTGCAGTTAATCTTAGGTTGCGAGGCGTGCACGTAATTTGAACCCTGATTGACAAGGAGAAGATGTTTTCGGTGGCCAATGGC